>JAPDSC010012303.1:136846-270555 GCA_026290005.1 Latrodectus geometricus | reverse complement strand
AATATAAGTATTTTATATGGAATATTAAAAGCAAGCTAAGAGATGTGAAAAGTGCAAATTATATGCAAACAGCTGTAACTTGGTATTGTTAAAAATAATGTACCATGAAAATCAAGTAGTGCTAAATATAGCCAATGTTAAAATGGTGTTTTTTTTTTTTTTGTTCTTTGTTGTTTTTTTTTTTTTTTTTTCCCAGAAAAAAAATGAATGAAATAATTTGCCTCTTTTCTCATAAAATTTTTAAATACATTATCTACAGTAAGAAGACAATTTTATTAAAATGAATTAAGTTATTTGATGTTCTTACAACAATATTTTCAATATTATTGTAAATTATTCAAAATACCTTTTGTTAAAAAGAAAAAATGCCTAATTTTTGGGGGGAATTTTGTTTTTTAGCCGCTAACGTTTTCTTGCTTTTATCATTCATTGTTGAAAGAGCTCCACTTTACTGTAATCACAGTCGGTTTGATTTAAATTGTTGGCTTATAGTTCCCTTAAGTTGACAAATTCCATTTATTTTCCTTATATAATAGATTTGTTAATGAACATCTAAACTGATAAATTTAATTGCACATGAGGATGCCTCTATACTATAGTTCTTTCTCTATTATTTGAAAAAATGCAATTGTGTACAAAGCTTTCACATTTTTTTTAACCATTTATTGCTTATGTTTTTTGTTGCATTTTGAACAAAAACACACTATATTAAGATAAACTTTTACTTGCAAAATTGTCTTTTAGTTTCTTTCTTAAATTGATAAAATAAAAATGTGTTTATTTGCTTGTATAGATTTATAATAATAAAAAAAGATAGAGGTAATGGGTTTCGTTGCTGTTGGTTTTCTAGAATATTTTTCTTTGTCCTTTGAAAAAATCCAATTATGCATATACAGTTTTCTTTACTGTGTCTCTTTACCATTTATAGGTTATGATTTCTGTTTTTTTCTTTTTCTTTTTTTTTTTTTTTTGGATATTTATTACTCTTTAAAAACAATAAGGTACTTTCAAGTGCTTTTTTTATTGATGATTTAATATTTTTTTTAAGATTTCTCCCATTGTGAGAAATAATAGGATTTAAGAGGTATAGTAACAAATAAAAATAACATCATTCTATAAAAAATATTTGGGAAAGTTTTGATTGAATTCTTAATTTAGAGCTGCACATGGAGCATTCATTTATATTTGTTATTTCTATTAATTACTGATAATACAGTCCTGTTGCATTGTTTCTCTTTCAAGATATTTCCTTACTCTACTCTTAAAATTTATTTAATTGATACCCATTTTTAAATTAATATTTAAGCGTATTAAAAAATTTTTATTTGATTTAATTTGTTTATAATAAGTATTCAAAAATTTTCAATTGATGTATAAATTCAACTTTCAAAAAAAAAATTTTGTATTTAAAAAACACAAAACAAAAACATACAGTATTATAAACCTTGATCATTGCATGGAACATAATTCTGTTTTTAAAAAAATAAATTTTATGCAAATATAAAAAACCATATAATTACTAATAATTTTAAATGGATCACATATTTTAACTATCATATGAATAAAATGATTTTGATTATATCAATTTAGTAGAATATTAAACACAAAATTAAAATTTTTCTAATCTACTATAAAAAAATCTCTAAGTGTATATAAAAATGGTTGATGAATTATACTAATTTAATATAAATTACTTTCGCAACCTTCTGTAATTTAACCCACGGACATCTTAAATGTCCTGGACGTCATATCAGGATGTAGTTATAGGACGTTTTACTAACGATACTCTGAGTACGTCCTTTATTGACTTCATTAGGACGATCTTTTTATCATATCTTGAGACGGTTCTTTTGCATCCATTTCTAGACCAGTTTCTTAGAAATGTTCTGGAAACGTCTTTTGAGTTATATTCAACACTGAAAAAGACTTTCGGTGTTAGATTTTGTTCTAAAATTTAAATTTTTTCCTATTTTACATTGATAAATAAAAGTGGGAAAGTTATGGAAATTGCTGTGTGCTTAAAGTGTGCAGTTTCAGAAATTTTGCACCCTTTAAAGAAGATAACATATAGCTTATTTTGTTATAATAATCGGAACTTCATATATTTCATTTACGAATTTGGAAAAAAAATGTATTCTTTCGATTTTATGAATTTAAAAGATGATTTTCAAAGACTATGTATGCAAAGAACACAAAGGATATTCTATAGGTAAGCTTTTTATTTTTTCTAATAATCTTTTGAATAATTAGAATTTTTTCTAATTCTAATTATGAGAAAATCATTCGAATTTTTTCTAATTCTAATGATTTCCTCATAATGGAAAGATAAAATATTATGTAAACTATAAGTATTTCATTTAGAATGTTCATTCAAATTTGATTCCTTTTCTCTGCTATCCCAGAAACAAATTAGTGACTTTTGGAATAAAAAAAGCCATTGTAGATTTTTTTTTCTTAACATTTATTATGCATTTATTCTAACAATTTATTATGCATTTTTAATTATAAGTTACAAAAATTTTTTGCAGTACTGAAGCAATCCCTTAATCAAAATAAGTTGAATGTTTTATAATCAAATGATTTTTTTCTAAGATTTCTAAAACGAAAATCATATAGTTAAAACACGTCTATTTATTTAATAGAGATACCTGAGAATACCCTCATTATCTGTATATAAGTATAGATTTTTATAAATTAATATTAAATTACCTTTATAAGAATTTAAATTTTAAGAAAGTTTATATATATATGTGTGTGTGTCTGTGTGTGGCAACAGATTTTTTATTGATATTTACTTTGGCACTAATTACAAATGCTGAAACGTGTGTCAGTTTTTAATAACTGTTGGAGTACAATTTGCTTTTTTTATTTGATAATTTCATTCCATAGAGAGAAAGGCAATAACATTTTCTTTTAAGCTCTTTGCATCTAGATCAAATGGTATAATTATTATATGTAACTTTTGTTTTTTGCTTGTGGAGTGGTTTAATTTGTAAATGAGCACTCTTTTGTTCTGAATGCTTGGAAGTTATTACCGGTGATAAACTATCACTTTTTCTAAGCATTGATGCCTTGCCTTTAGAAAAAGCTCCTATAGTATACTGGCCTGTCTTAGGTAGTATTATTTCTGTAATAATTATGCATCTTGGTTTCGCGAAACAACGTGATGCAAATGAATATTTGAAGGATTACCTGATGAAAATAAAACGTCTTTCTCAAAATAGGATTGATATAAATAGTGCTATTTCAGATTTTTTTGTTAAATATTGGGAATACTTCCGTACCTTGTTATGCTCCGATTCTACGCCAAATATAATGCCAACAAGGCGATAGCAATCTTGTTATGGTGCATTAGCACCATAACAAGATTGCTGATTGATTGGACAATGACGTCAAGCAAAGAGGAGGAGTTAATGACGTATTGTTTAAGGTTAGGAGGAGTTACTGACGTGGTAGGAAGGATATCTAATGAAACCAAAATCACAATTGCACCTTAAGGTAATTTCACTTTATCTCATAAGCATCATCACTGGAGGTAATAGCTCAGCTCCAGGCACTCCGATAAACCCAAAACAGCTTCCCAGTGGTAGGAGGGAGTTTCTTATAAATTTTCGAGCACTTCTAAATTATTTCACTTGCATTTAACTTATATGCTTTGTTTGTCACTGAAATTTTACGTTCTTCTAAGATTGCATTCATTTCTTCAAAGTTTTACAGTATTTTCCATAATTTTATTAGAAAGTGATGATTTGGTTCTGGAAATTTTGGAATATTATGGAATAATTCCTACCAAAACTGCTGATGTGAAATGCCCTATATGTTATGCCCCGATGAAGGGAATCAGCTACAAAAATAACAAACTAGGATTTTGATATGTATGTTCTAATAAGTACAAGGAAAAATGTTTAGGGGTCATTGTTCCAACAGACAACACTTTATTAGAAGGCTCGAAAATTCCTTCAAAGGACATACTAACTATAGTAATTCTATTTGTTTTAAATTGGAAATTATCCGACGCTTTAGAAAATATTAATAACTGGCGTGCCAGACGGAATGAACCCAAGATGTCATCGGAAACTAAGTGATTGGTACAGTTATTGTCGGGAAGTTGCCGAAATACACGCTTCTCACTGTTATAAACAGCTTGGAGGAAAAGGCAAAATCTTATTATAATTGTTACATCAGTTTCTAGAATTAATTTAAATACATTATTACAATATTTTTTTTATATTTCAGGAAAATCAATTATGGTGGATGAGCCATTCTTAACAAGAAGAAAATTTAAACGTGGGAGAATTACATCAAACCATACAACTACTGTATTTGGTAAAGTTTTATTGCAAAAAAATATATATCTTTGATAATAATTTGAAGTTATATACTTGTTTATTATTAGATAATTTTGAATAAAAATTGTGTATTTGTTATTAGGTATGTTTTGCAGGGAAGATAAAGAAGGTTTATTTTTTTGTAACCGATGGAAAGAAAAAAAGAGATTTATGGCCTTTGATTTCAAGGTACAGTCAATTTTATTTAAATATATTAATAACAGTGGTTATTTCTAACTAAGTTATTTATTATTATCATCTCTTACAATTAAAAGCTCCTATTCATCACATTTTATAAGTTATCCATTCATTACAATAAGAGAGAGTTTATTTTAGTGCAACAATAAACCTTATAATGAACTTAGATATTTTTAAAATAATTATTTTAATGATTTATAATCCAAACTTTGCTAATATTCAATTTTAAAAGTGCATGTGAACTATAATTTATTCAGAACAGTTATTAAGATAAAAAGCCAAGTTATTCATTTGTTAATTTACATGAATTTCAATTACAGGTTCTGTCACCCAGATACCAGTATAATTTATAGTGATGCGGCAGCCCAGTACCGAGGAATTGAAAACCTTTTTGCAAACGGCATGCATAAAACTACTAACCATTCTGTTGGCGAGTTTGTCGATCCAAGGGATTCACAGAACGCCATTAATCAACTTGAGAATGAAAATAATTTACTAAAAAAAATCACTAAATAACCGCCAGTCGAGTAAGATATTCAACTCATTAGAGATAATCAATTAAATAAATAAATTTATTATAGAATGAATATAAAATGTTTGTGAGCATGGCGCGAAAACATGCAGTGGAGCTGCCCACTTAAAAAACAGCAGGGGCAACATGGTGAATGTATAATTTAATTAACAGTAAAATTGAAATATAGTAAAATAAGCACTAATCAAATAATTTTTTAAATTATTTGACTAGTGCTATTTATAAAATCCGTACCTATTAATAAAATCACATTTTATAAATAGGGACGAGAAATCAAATCAAATTACATCCTGAAATTAGTTTTTGAAATCAAAAAGGGTAATTAGATATTAAAATTAGAAAAATGTAATATGATCAGAAAAATCAGTCTTAGAATGTAAGTTTATTTCTAGATCAATAAAACAGTCCAAATATGCAGTGTATTTGAAAAGTCTTTGAACAGCTGGCTATTATCAATGCAATGTCAAAGTACTCTCAAAAGGATGCACTTTCACTGTAATTATTTTTAATTCTATTTTATTATAATTTATTTATTTTCCAATAATGTAGAGAGAAGAATTCATACAAGAAGCAGTTAAAAATAATTAAAGATGATAAATTAAAATTATCATCTTTAATTAATATGTAAATAGAATTGAAATAAAAAAAAAACTATTTTATTACTAAAATTGGTTTTAATATATTTTTCAAAAAGTAATACAAAGAATTTTATGCCAGAATTTACTGTGAAAATATGTATGGGTTAATTAATTATAATAAAATCTGTATTTTACGATACATAAAAAAAATCCATGTACAATGATAGTGTGATTATTCCTTTAATGCTAATGTATTCCCTCGTGTTATTTACCCCATTTTAGAAAACATAAAAAAAGCTTGATATATATCATATATTTGTTATCCCACTGAATTTTTTTTTCTTCTTTACTTACATTATTAATATTTGAAGTAAAAAAAGTTATTACTTTTGGCGATCAGAGTATATTTTAGTATACATTGTATATAATATACACTATACTAAAAATTTTGAAAATTTAGATATCTACAATTTCCGTATAATTTATGGGATTTCTATTTTTGGTTTTTCACTAATAATTTTATTTAGTATACATACATATATATTCTAAATAATCTGAAAATAAAAACTAAAAATTTCTGAGAAGTTCCATGTTAAACTTTATATCACAACTTCTTCTATTATTGTTAAATTTTTTTAACATCTGACAGTTATAAATATTTGATTCGTAATCAATGTAAAATGTTTTTAATAAGATCACTATTTAAATAATACTTTGAACGCAATCCAATTTCATTAAAAAATTAATAATGTGTATCTCAAATAGAGGTACAAATTATTATTATTTTTTTTTTTTTAAGGAAATTTGAATTGCATTTAAAGTATTATTTAAGTAGTGATCTAATAATATTAATTTTGGGACGTTTAATAAAGTACAATTCAAAATAAATTTGTAAGAAAATTTATTATAATATCTGATTTTACTGAGAAAATAAAGTAGGTTTAAGATAAAACATTTAATGTCTTTCAATTGTGTAGTACGTTAACATTGCACTAGTTTAGATTACAGTTATTATCGTTCTGAAAAGATATTAAAATAAAAAATAACTGAATGTTTGAAACATATTAATCTAAAATTAAATGATAGTTTTTAATAATAAATCTAGCTTGATTAATTTCAATTATTTAACAGCAGCTATAAAGCTGGAGTTTAAGATTCAGATATGTTTATTAATGTATCCATAATCTCCAGCAAAGAATTAAATCTTTTTTAAACTGATTGGAAAACTGTTCCACATAATGAAATAATATTCATAAAAGAGTATTAATTGCTGAAATAATTTCTGATCCTCATATTTTAAAAGTAATTGCAAAAAATTAGTAATGCATAATGGTGGTAAGTTACATCAATCTTTAAGCCATAAATATTTATAAAAAAAACTAGAAATGGGAGGAACAACTTTGATATACCCCCACAAAAATTACGCGCCTAATCTGGCACTCCCTACGAACTAGGGTTGCTGTTCCTTATTTTGGTGTTACCAATTTAGGTTTTTGCTGTTGCCAAATTTGTGTTTGTACCAATTTCTGAGCTTTTTTTTAAAGTTTTTTTATGTATTAATTATTTGTATCTAGCAAGAATCCATCTTGGCGAGTAAAAAAAGGCGCCAAAAAACATCCATAATGGTTGGTAAGGGAAAAAGTCGCCAAATTTCCGATTTGGGGTGGTATATCAAAGTAGTTCCAAATAAGAAAATAAATATAAATTTAATTATGCTTACATTTTTTTCTGTAAAGTAATTCTTCATTTTCTCCCACATTTTTCTTTCCATCCCTATTTTACATTCAAGTTAAGATGAAAGACTGCTGTTAAGAGTTTAGTTGGACCACGCCTTGCATTTCTATTTACATTTAAGTTGAGATGAAACACGGCTTTTAAGATTTAAACTTGACCATGCCTCTCTAAGTGGTTAGCTTTTAGGTTTACTATACATAGGTATCGGCAGTGATTGCGCCAATAGTATATCTTGGCGAAGCATTTTGAGCCACAGAACAAGGTACAGAAGTATTCCATAGGCCTGTAACTCAACAGGACATTACTCAACAATAATATAAAGCAAAATTCACCAATTTCATTTAAGTTGCTGATTTTTTAAGTGACAGATGTAGTTTATTAATAAATGAGAATATAATTTCAGTGAAAAGAAATTTTTTTCTAGTGTTGGAAAGTATTTAGATTTTAAAAAAACACAAGATTTGTTTGAACTCTTTGTAAATGCATTTCTAATTTCCTATTCTTCAACAATTCAGTTATGGCTTATATTTTCTGTTCATAAGAAACTAGTCATTTTGTCTTTTTAAAATAATTTTGCTATATTTCCTTTTTTGCAAGTTTTCATTTTTCTTTTTTTTTTAATATTGAGATATTTATGACTACATATGATATGCATTAGATTTGTAGTAAATTCTAATGCATATCAAATGTAAGCAGCTTTTTATTTATATTAATTTAGTTTTTCTGATTATTAAAAAGATTATTGCATTATTTAATTAAGTGCACCCAGTTCTTTTAAATAAAAATGTAAAGCAAACATCCAGAATGTAAATTTTTCACAATTTAAATAAAATTTCATTAACAACTTACAAAGAAACTGGCAAAAGAAGTAAATTTTAGTATTTACCTACAAATCTAAGATTTTGTCTTGTCCTAATATGTAGTTAGAAAATGTGAAGTGCAGACAATGTTTATTTTTTCAATATTTTTCTGAATCTATGATTTTTCATGTTTTTGTGATAAAAACTTTTAATAAATTAAAAATCATTATTAACACTATTAAAAGATTTTTGAAAAATACATTAAAAGTAGAAAAAATTTCAGATGATATTAATGCTTATTTCCTAAATACTAATGAGACACTATTGTACTAATGTAAAAAATTGTAGGTATTATTTTTTATATTTTATGTCTGTGTAGTATTTAATGCTCTTTTTCATTTGCAAAGCAAATGTGCATTTTATCAATAAGAAAAATATTTCGTACCAACTCACTCCATTTTTGCTTTTCATTATTTTTTCCTCCCTTTTTCTTCAGAAATGTTAAAGAAAGAATTCCTGATTCTGATGTTTGATGATGGATTGTAATACGAAGAGTTAATGAAGGTATTATTGCATTGTTTCATTTTATTAATAATTTTAATTTAGGAACTATGCAGGAAATGGGGAAATTTCAGAGTTTAATAATGTAATATATTTATTGTTTTGAAAAATTACTGTTTACATATTATATATATATTAAATAATTAATGTATTCCATAACTAATTGGGGTTCTTACTTCAATCACAAAAAAGTAAATAAATAAAATAAAAGATAAGATTTAGTAACTAATTTTAGAAGTTTATTTCATAAATATAAAAACAAAATGTAAATTTTGGTAAATTAAAAATTTTAATTTTCTTATATATATATATATATATATATATATATATATATATATATATTGCTTTTATAAAATACATAATATAAAAAACTTTTTAACCTGTTCACATTTTTTATATACCTTTGATACTTAGTAACATTTTAACCATAGGCTTTATTTTTATTTATTTTAGATTTTAACATTGAACTGACATTAAAACCGTTAAAAAAGAATAGCAACTCCCTATAACATGCAAGTTAACAGTACTGCCTTACATGTCTAGCATATTTTGGATTCTTTTATGGCTGTTATATTACCTAAAGTATTTTTATTGCTAATTTAGAATTTTAGATATTTTATCTACAATTATTAATAACTTGATTAAATATGTTTTAAATTAACTTAAAAGGTATATACTAGTAAATGTTAGTCAGTTAATATATATTTTTAAAGTTAAAACTAAATGAAAGATAAGCTAGAAGTAAAAATACGTAAGTTTCAATGATTTAATTCATTAGGCCGAGCTCTGTTACCCAAATGGTTAATGCTCTTCCCTTCAATTCAACAGTTTGTGCAATTGATTAAATCCCATGTGCTTGGATATGTGTAGTATTATAGAATACTTTTTAAACTCTAGGTTCCAGTCTAATTAGCCCTTGTGTGCAAAAAATGACCGTTGAGCAACAAACAAGCCAACCAGCCATAAATAATATTACTGTTTTTTATTCATGACAAATTTTATGGTGAAAATTTATAATATAAGTATGTAGCATTTGAACTGGAATTGCAGTTGTTGAAACCTTCATAAATGAACAACAAAAATTCACAGTTTTCTTTCTGTTCTTTACCTTGTACATCTATTTGTAATATTAATGTGAAATATATTTTTAAAATTTTCTAGAACAAATTATATAAAGCTTGCAATTTTTCTTCAACAGTTTAAAACCATTTTTTTTATTTAGTTTTTTTCTATAAATTTTAGTTATTATTCAAATAAAGATACACACTTGCTTGATATAAGTAATCTACAATTTCTTTAGTTTGTCTTATATTCTTTTTAAGTTGAATAAATTATTTATCCTCATAAATATTTCAGTATATTGAAATTTGTTTTAAGAATATAAAACATTTTTATCTAATAGTTAAATTGGTAAATTATGTACTAGCATTGTATTGATATAAAAGTACATATAGTTACTATAAAACTAATTTTTGTGTGACAAATAATTTTTAAATTTTTGGTTAATTATTTTTAAATAGTTTATAATGTTAATAAGTTTTTATATTTATGGTTAAATGATGATATTTTTTAAATAATTATCTTTCCCTCTTAAATTTAGTCATTAGTTTCATTATTTAAATTAGTCATTTCCCAACAATGGCAATCCGTTTAAAATGTCATTGATCTTGCATGGTGTTTGAGAATCAAATATCATTGAGTATTTTTAAAGTATTAAAATTAACAAGTACTTAATCCTTTCAAAAGTTAATTCTTACTAATCAAAATGATTTTATTATCTTTTGGTCATGATTAAAATGTTTAAGTTTTTTGAAAATATTTTAAAAATTATCTTGATATGATTTGATGTATATCACAAAATATTATACTGTCTATCAAATAATTGTTATCAAATGAGAATCTTAAAGTAATTAAGACATGTCTTTTACTTTGTTTGATATATTTTGAATTTTTTTAAATACTGCACAACTTGAATAAAATTTAACTTGGATGTTTTATTTTAGCATGAAATTTTGTATTACTTATGATTTTGTAAAATATTACAAAAATGTAAATTTTTCTTTTGATATAATAGGTTCTGTTCAGGGTCAAATACCTCAAGTATTGAAAATAGAAATATCAAAGTATGTGTAATTGACTGTCACACAGAAGAACAAATGGATTAACAGAAAATATTGCTTAAAGGATTATTTTTCATTTCATTTATCTAAGACTATTTTTTTCTATTGGACTTTGATATAAATGTAAACAAAAAAGTTTTCAAATTATTTTTTTTTTCTTTTTGTATTTAAGGAGTGAAAATATATTTTTGCCATAAGAATGTAAATTTATTACGTGATAATTTACAATCACTGTGCTTGTTTAAAATAAATAAACAAAATATGTTGCTTATGTTTGTTATTTTTCTTTTCATTTCACCCACCTACATGCTATTATTTTTTATAATTTGTGCTTGTTATAATTGTGCATTTTAATACAGTTTTCAGATGAATTTCTTGTATGTTTATTTTATAAGTATCAGAAAATACTTTTGCCATAGAAATGTGATTCTATTTGTGATAATTATAATCAAGCAGTGATTAAATATCTCTTTGTGTTTATAGACTTATAAAATATATTTTATTTGACAATATAATAAACGTTGCTTCTAAAACAAAAATAATTAATTTTATGTATTTTGTAGAAAGTATGCATTTTTCATGATTTAAATGATAAAATATAGGAGAATTAACCTTAAATTTTTCTCTTAGTTTTTTTAGTTAAATAAATGTTATTTTGATAAATTAAAGTGAATTAATACTGCTTATTTAAAATAGTTTTTATGAAAACTTTAAAAATATGACATTTCTCTTAAGAAAAAAATTAAAAGCATTAAATACAAGTTGTATTTGATTTTAAAAAAAAAGTGTGGATTTTTTATTGTTTTTGCTTGTAATAATTCTACAACAAAATAAGATGGCAAAACTATATCAATCACATTGGAAACACACAAGTTGATATTTTTTTGTCCTAACTATTATTTATATGTATATATAAGTTAAGTAATGCAAAGATTTAGGTTTTACTAATAAATAACTCAAGGAATTAAAAAAAAAAAAAAATTTGGCTTATATATAATGGAAAATAATATTTCTAGCTTTATTCCAGAAAAATTAAGTTTAGTAAATCAAAATAAGCATCTTTCTACTTTTAATATGCATTTTTATTCAAAAACATGACTCAAAATATTATAAATGTTTAGAAATATTTTTTTTATTAAATTTTTATTTGGTATTGTAAGGATACATTATATTAGCTTATTTTTTCTGATTATTATGTACTCTTATTGATAGAAAAAAATTGAAGATGAAAAAAAAATAATTATTACCTCGTAAAAAAGGCTTTTTTTCACAAGAAACATCTAATTACACCAATGCAAAAATAACAGGTAAAAGTGCTTTATAAACAAATGTAGTTCAAGATACTTTTAATATAAAATTTACTTATTTAAAACTACAAATAATTTGAGACAAAATTATAAACAGTAACAAAAAATAAAACTTCCCTATAATTAAGAAAAATTCAATTCTATAAAAAAAATATATAAAAGAACAACCTAATAATGGCTTTAACTAATATGCTTAACATAATTTTTATCTACAGGATTTAAAAATAATTCAGTTAATTGTACTCCTATGTAGTTTTGAATATTAAAAGTTAAAATTGTGTAGATCTTGTAGATAAATTTATGTCCTAAAATTTGCTTTGAATTATATGGATACAATGTAGAAGCTTTAAATAAATGATGAATTGCATGCATGACCAATAAAATGTGATTTATAGTGTCATGCATGCAGTTAAACATTTTTTCAAATTGTTAATCACACGTGAATGTACACTAAAAAGTAAATGGAACCTCATTAATATTTTATGAAAAATATAATAAACTAGATTTTTTTTTTATGCATCGAAATTTATATTCTTCACAAGTGCAATTTATAGTACTTCAAATAAATTTTTAATACACATTTCTTTTTATGCCTTCATTTTTTAGATTTTAAACATGCATTTTGTATATTCCTGAGAAACTTTTTCAATTTAGATAAATATCATTTAAATAATGTAATGATGAAAATTAATTAAAATTTTATTAAAAAAATAATATAATATTCTTAATAGCAAATTGTACCTCTACACACATAATTTATAGCATTCAAGATTATGATTTTAAAAATTTGTCACTTTCTTGTAGATTAAGTTACGTACTATTCAGAACTTGTTATATGGAATCTTTAAATATATATATAAATGTGAAGTGTGATTTATTGCCATGCATATGGTTAATCATTTTTCCAAATTGCTAATTACATGCAAATGCACAATAAATGTCAATAAGAATCGATTATAATTTATCAAAAATATTATAAATTAATATTTAAATAATAAACTATAACCTAAATATAGAAATCTACTTATAAATTTTGGTGTAAAAATATATTGTTACAATGAACATGTTCAAAAAAATAACTATGCCTTAAAGTATAAAATACTAATGATGATACCAGTTATCTGAAATAAGTAAATAATAATTAGTAATTTTGAAAAGATATGAAAGTTACTTTAATTAGAATTCTAGATCCAAACATGATCTACAAATACTTATTAATGATTTTAATTAAAAATTACTAAATACCTTCACTGAAAATTATTACAATAAATAGTTTATATATAGAAACAGTTTTAACAATTTATATATTTAATTGTTAAAATGGATGCATTAAATACAAGTTGTGCTACTATATTTAAAGCAGGTAATAAAAAAAAAAAAAAAAAAAAAAGATAATACAACATATAGTGGTTTTCCAATGACAACCTCATGAAGAGTTGCACTAAATGAAGTTTTAGATATTTATAATATAAAAAATAATAATCATGACATTTTCAATTAAACTCAAAATGAAATAAAAATTCAAACTTTTTTATCTAAGCACAGAATTTTAAAATACTTTTCACATCAAATAAACTCTTGTAAATGAAAAATAACTTTGGCTAAACTTTCTACTCCATAGAATGCAATCATATTAAATAAATGGACACATTGATTTTAAATTTATATACATGCTAATTTAGTGGCATTTAAATTTGTAATTTTTTATACATTAAACAATCTTTTAAATTTTATTTCTCGGAAAGGGAAATTTTGATATCAATGACATTGGTTTTAATTATTATTATTTTTTTTTAAAATTGATGTATTTTTAATACTATACCCAGATAGCAAACGGTGGTCCTCGGGATGTACGGAAGACATTCTCAGAACATCCCAATGGCATTTGCTCTTTGCTCCTTGATATTTGAAACAAAGCAATTTGTTTTCAAGCATTCTCATTCAATGATTTTCAATTTGTTTTTAAATTTCTTAAATATTTACTTATTTATTAAATATTCACTTTATATAATTATTTATATATTTTAAATATTTAAGAGTTAGAGGCTTTTGTATTCTTAAAGAGCTATAGGAGAAAAAACTTGGATTGTAGTGAAAGCCAAAAATACTGAAGTATTATATAATATTAATATAATGCCAATAAAAAATATTATACATATAAGTGTTTAAACAATTAATATGAAATTTATAAATAAATGTTTATTTACTAAATAAAAATTTTAAAAACATTTAAATTAAAAGTACAGAAATAATTGTACAATATTAAAAATATTATATGAATAATATTATACAAATATAATATGCAATTTTGTTTAACATTAAATATATTATAAGAGTATAAATAAACAATATGAAATTAATTAATTTTTAATTAAAATTCATTAATTTCATATAAATGAATTTTAAATGCTTTTAATACTTTAAGTAATTAAATACTCTTAATAAAAAATTAAATGTTCAGAAATAATCACATAAAAATAATATATAAATAATTAATATGAAATTGATAAATAAATATTAATTAAATAAAAAAAATTTAAAAAGTAATTATTTAAATTACAGAAATAATTATACTAAATATATCCTTTGAATGAAAAAATAATATTATATAAATATGACATGAGATATTGTGTGATATTAAATATATCATGAATAAAAAATAAATTATATATGAATACAATAATTGTTTAAATAATTAATATGAAATTGATAAATAAATTTTAATTAAATAAATAATAATTTAAAAAATTAAATTTAAAAATACAGAAGTATTATATAATATTAAATATATTATATGCTTAAATAATTATTATGAAGTTAATAAATGAAGTTCATATAAACAAATACTAATTTAAAGAATAAAACTAGAAATGCAGATAAAATATTTATAATATTAAATATATTATCTGCATAAAAAGTATAAAAAAATTTATGAATACAAAAATGTTTAATTAATTAATACATTTTAATTAAAAAAATATTAATTTAAAGAATTACATAAAAAATACAAAAATATTAAATAAATAATATTTTATTAATAATATTATATTATAATATTTTTAATAATTATTATATAATATTTTTACTAAACAATATTTAATAAAATAATTGTTCAAATAATTAATATGAATTTGGTAAAAAAATTATATTATTTATTTTTTTTTCACATATTATATAATATTTCTGTATTTTAAATTTAATTATAATTTATTTCATCAAAATTTAAAATGCAGATATATATTTAAATATATGATTAAAAAAAATAAATATTTTTTTATATAAATACAGTAAGTGCTTAAATAATTAATAAATTTTAATTAAATAAATCAAGAATTAAATTAAAATATTTAATATATATACAATATTAAATATATTATACATGAATAAAAAAATAAATAATATAATTTATTAATTTCATATTAATTATTTTATGAAATATTATTTATTTTTTTATTCATATATTATATAATTTTTCTGTATTTTTTATTTAATCCTTTAAATTATTATTTTTTACTAAAATTTATAAAATTAAACACTCTTTGTATTTATAATTTTTTTTTAATTTTTTTATGCATATATTTAATGTTATATGATACTTCGGTAATTTTAATTTAATTTTTTAAATTATTATTCATTTAATTAAAATTTATCATTTTTATATTTATTATTTAAACACTAATAGAAATATATTATATTATTTCTGAACTTTGAATTTTATTTTTGCACTTTAATTTAAATATTTAATTTTTATTTAAATAAAATTTATTTATTTTAATTTCATATTTATTTATTGTATATATATATATTATTTATGTAATATATTTAATATTGTATAACATTTCTGCATTTTTAATTTAATTCTTTAAATTATTATTTATTTAACTAAAATTAATTAATTATTTAAATACTTATTGTGTATTCATATATTTACTTTTTATTCATATAATAGTCAATATTGTACAATTATTTCTGTACTTTAAATTTTATTTAAAGTTTCATTTATGTAATTATTTTTTGGCACTTTTAATTTAAATCTTATTTAAGTCTTCAAATTTTATCTTTCATCTTTATTTTTTATTAATCGACATGCATCCTTTTTTTGTAAAAGCGAATTCCTCAGTCATGTGCGAGGAAACTAGTAGATGTCTGATTAACATAAATAAATTCTAAATGCTGTGCTGATTTTTTTGTTGTTATTTTTGTTTTCAATGGATAATCCAATTCAACACAATTTTTGTTAATGTTACATATTATCTGCGAAACTCATATAGAATTCCAAAGAGTGTGGACAATTTTGGCGGAATTGAAAAATAATGGAATAAAATAATAATGGTTTGCGTTTTGCTTCATAGTAATAATTCACACACATAGGCTGATTATAACCTGGTATACAGTTTAAAACAGCTTTAAACTATTCATGATATATACAGGTCTTAGACAAGAATCAAACCCATGAACTGTTGAACGAAGTGTTAATTAATTATCTCAAATTAAATAGCTTTCACTTGATTTTATTAAATTAGGGATGTCGAATCTGATTGGGCATCTTTTAATAATTCTAGTGCAGATTTAATAATTTAATGAATTTTGAACATTTTTTAAGACAACAAATTGAGTATTCGATATAAGCACATATCCTTTATATTTTCTGATAAAAAAAAAAAGTATTAACTTCGTTTCTGTATCTTATCATTAAGAAAATTACCGATATTTCGACTTTAACTCATTATTTGAGAGCGCAAATGCATAGAATAACGTCATTTGGCGGGAGAGTAGGCAAAGTGCGCCGTTATTACGTAAAAATAATTACGTAAGACGTAATTACTTTTTCCATAATTTATTTCTTAATGTTATTACTATTTTCATATAATGAAAAAGCATTATTCTCAGTGTGAGTTTTTTTATTTATTTATTATAAAGACAATTCTTTGTTTAAATAACATAAATTGAGAACATGAAAGAAATTTCGATCACACGTTTGAAATATGCATTTCTTCCTGAATATAGCTTTAATTTTGCTTCTAATTTATTTAATAAATTCCACTCATACATAATTTAACAATTATTATACCATTTAAAATTTAATAATAATACGAAGTATAAAAAAATGGCTAAGAGGTTGAATTAAGTGTCTAATTATTTCTATTTTTGTCATAAATTTAGTTTGATTTTAAAATATTATGATTTCAGTGATATTTATTAATTAAAAAGTATTACGTAACTACCTATTACTCAAAGTATTATTAATTAATTTTTCTTGTGTATAGACAGCATGCTTTGATTCCAAATTAATTGCTTTCATTTGTAATTTAAAAATTTTAATATTTTTTAAGTTGATTATGGTTGTTAATAATGTGTTTAATTGCGTAATTATATTTTTGTTTGAATTTAAAATATTGAGTGTCTGGAATTATTAATTTCTTATTATTTATTAACTGATTACTATTCTAATCTTTCTGTTTTAACTAGAAATCTAAAATTATTTAAAATAACTTATTTTATTAAACAGTAAAATTTGCTGAAAATGCAGTACATTAAAAACATGTTGTATTAATAGTAAAAATAATTTTTGAAGTATAGTCTTTGTTAAAAGAGCCTAAATTCTTTATATTTTTTCGTGAAAATGTATTTTTTCTTATCTGCTTAGTATTTTACTATTATTAACCGTTTGAGTGCTGAAGAGTTTTCTTATATATATGCTAAAAGTGCAGAATGAAATGCATAGTAATTTAATTAACAAAACAAGAGAAGTGCTATTGCGCTTCTCCGCATTTTTGGAGCATAACAAGCGAAGCGCGATAGCGCTTGGTCGCACTCAAACGGTTAAGCATTAAAATGCAATTTTCGTTATTTAATGTAGCTAATCTTTTTAATACCTAATGATTTATATTTTTAAAAAAATCTTATGTCCAGATATATTTGTTTAAAATTCTGATACAAATTTCAAAAACTTTATACAAATAATGCAATGTTAAAATTATAACATAAAAATAAATTAACAATAAAAAGGTAAATTTGATTAACATTAAAAATTAATATTTTAAAACTATGCTTATTTAACTTAATTTATGTGCTGGTTATTGTGAAATAATTGTATATATTTTTATTATTTTGGACTTTACATTTTTTAATAAGTTTTGTGCTAATATTTTTGTTTGTTGCTTGTATTTTGCTATTTTGTGTCTCCCTTTCCCTTTCAGAGTTATCTTTAGGTTTGTAATATCTCTACCCCTCTTCCCATTCCTAAACATCAAGCTCTCCAGAACCTGTTTCGTCGCCCCCTCCCCCCAAAAATGGCGACGAGAAAGGCCACGTACACGGTTATAAAAATCTTACTTTCTTAATAAATGTTCACTAACTTTTTTAATACATAATATTTTTAAAGTATTAAAGATAGTACTCTTTCTTTTGTGTAGTTACTAATGTAATTAATTTTTATTACAGGAAAAATATAATATACACAACTCACACATAGTTGAGGAACTTTATATTTGTAACATTAATGATTTACTGTCAAATTAGCTAACTCTTAAATTACATGTACATTATAAATTATATTTTCTTTTGTAAGAAACAATTTTTTGTTTCATTAAATTTAAATATTGATTTAATTATACTTAATTATTTCAAAAAAATTATTAATAACATATCTTATATTTAATGTGTACCAACAGTTAAATTTTGGAAGTAACACATGCATGTCCATAAATGAAAAAACACTGCATCTTGAAACTAAGATTTTGCAGCAAAGAATTAAATAAAATTGTGATGGAAAAAAGTTGTTTAAAAATAATTAAAATTTTCTACTATGTGAGGCACATTTTACATTTAAACAAAAAATGTTGATAGACAAGCTTTAAAAGTAATTTGATTAGAAATATATAGCAGATATAATAAATACTATATTTTAACAATTATCTTTTTAAAATTATTTGCTCAGGATCAATAGATTGAATAAAATGAAGTTTAAAATGGTTGATCACCATATAGGGAATAAGTGAAAAAGTACTTGAAAAATTCCAAACAGCACATCAAAATTTACAGTATTTATTAAAATGAATATTTATGATGTATTCATCTGATTAATTCAAATGAAAAAAAGCTGTATGTAAAATGATAGTTGTGATTTATCTTTCTATGAACAATTATCTACTTGCCATTCATAAAATGAATACATTTTTTTCTTTTTCATTTTTTTGAGAAAAAAAAAAAATTAAACTTGTAGAGGACAAGATAAAACTTGGCAGTTCAGAGAGGTTACAAAAAAAGGAAACTGGTTTGTTGGGGAGAAACACTGATTTTTCTGAAAAAAGATATTATTTGTTACTTTTCACTCCCTTTTGTACTTCAATAAATGGAAGTGTGTCTTATCTGATTACCCTATCTTTTTACAACCTGCAGGGCTATAAAATATTGTATTCTAAGAAGGTACTAAGAATTATACAAAATAAGTCCTTGAGAAATTTATGACCAAGTTCAACCTTAGGATATTGGGCTAAAAAGACTACCACAAGAAATAATTCTCTAATCTTCCAAAATGGTATTAATTCTTGATATTTCTAATGTTTCGTGTCATTATTAAAAAATATGATGTAATATTTGCTCCAGTAACTTTTGATTAGATTATTTATTAGGCAAAATGAAATTTATTAAAGATTATAAACATAATTTTTTTTAGAAATGTGAGGAAATAACAATTTAACTTTTGATAAAAAATTAAGCTGATTCTAAAGACACTTTTCTTACACTATTTAATTTCTTATTTCAGTATTTATTTTCATATAAGCATTATTTCATTTGGACTTTTAAATTTTTTCAGCTTTGTCTAACTTTTTAAAAAATTCAATTTACATGTAAAATTTGCATTTATCAGATTGTTTAAACTTTTAATTTGCTTTATCATTAAAATTTTTAAGTTTTGAATAATTAATTATTTCAATAAATGAAAATATATTACAAAATTATATTTAACTGATATTTATATTAAAAAAGTTAAATTTAAAATAAATAGCTATGAATATGTCTGCAAATTAAAGATTTTATGTCCAAATACGGTAAATAAAGATTTTGAAAAAAATTACAATTTTTAACCATAATGAAATAAGTGTATTATATAAATAAGGGAATTTAGAAAAAATGTGTAAGTGAAATAAGCTAGCATCAAAACAAAATTACAATTTGCATGTAATTTTGAGATGTGCTCAAACTATTAAATGTTTTTCCAATTCAATTATAAATATCTTTATTTGCAGACGGAAATTATTATCACGCTAATCTTGAGTTATATTTACAATTTCTCAATAGTAACATTTATAGCTACTTAAATTAATAAAATCTATTTAATATTAAAGACACAAAAAAATAAATTCATAAAAAATTAATTTTATCCACCAATGTATAATACTTTTTCTTTTATTATGGTTAAAATATTTAACAGATTGTCTGTTACATTTTAAGATTAACTATATTATATTTTTTAAAGGACAACATAGACTTTAAATAAAACTTTTCTTATTTCTTTTATAAGGATTTGATAATCTCAAAACATTAATTTACACAATTACAGTATATCTGTTGTATTATTCATTGAGCTTTTGAAGACTGTTTTTGCAACATTAAAAATGTTTTCATAACAGTGAATCAGAATCAAAATGACAGAATTTGCTAAGCTGTTCATACAGTTGACAGTTTTGCACTGACATGATCTTGTTATAAACTAAAATTATTTTTTCCTTCAATGAATCTTGTTTTTCATAAAAAGGCTGAAATTTGTTATTTCCTTTTAAAAAATGTTTGGTTATAATACTAGCTCTGAAAATATTAATACCAATTTAATATAAGAAAATAGGTATATTATTTTTCTACATTCTTGTTATAAAAATTTGAAAACTTATTTTTAAGATGCAGTTCAGATTGAATTTTTATATGCAAGATTAAAATTTGCACATAATACAAAAAATTTTAGTACAATTGAAAGACCTATAATTCTGGGAATAGTATATTTTCAATTCAAAGAGTTGTAGAAACCATAAACAATTTTTTTAGAAAGGATTTTAAAGTGTTAAAAAACAGATGCACTTAGATATTTGCACAATAAAAAGATCCCACCCAAACATGTTTACTCCTGTTACCATGCGAATAAAATTTGGTATTATTCCTATGGTAAAAAATATCTAATATTTACATATATAAAAGTTTAGTTAAGTAAATTCTGATTTTGATGAATATAGTTGTCCAACCTAAAATGGAAGTAGCAAAAATTGTTGTAATAAATAATGTATAAAATTAAAGCTACATCTTTTACTGCAACACCTCTAATAGCATATTTAAAACAAGCAAATGATACTAAATATCTTAAATGAATGTCTAAAAAAATTTATTTTTCAATTTTATACAACCTCTTTCATGATGAAACATCAACTCAATGCCCCATGATGTAAATGTGTCAAACCCTTGTAAGGTGAAAATTCTAGTAGCCAGGTATTGGAAGCAATATACTACATATTTTCTGGCTTATTAAAATTTATTGATCATTTTGATATAGCAAGTTTTGAGCATTTTATATGCGTTATAAAACAATGCATGTCGGCAATAGATTTGCTGTCAGAAGGAAGACTTGTGAACTTCAGCTCACCTTAAAATATTTCAAATATATAATTGAAAAGTTTTTTTTTTTTCTTGGATAAAAGTGAAACACAACATAATTTAGAATGTATAAAAACTCTTATTTAAAGAAACATTTAACATGTCACACAGCAACATTATTGAAGTTCTTGAGTTTACCATCTCATTTAAGTGTATCATTACCAACTATCAAAATATGATGTAATAGTAGATAATATAATTACAGTGAAAATACATAAGATAAATCTTTGAAATGAGAAACAATCTTGATTCACTAAACTTCTGATTATTTTATGCAAGTGAGTATACATATATTTAAAATTATGATGTAATCATATATAAACCTCTATATACAATATAAGCCTTTAACTAAGCAAAACTTTTAGAAACACTTTTGAGCTCTCATAAATTAATCAAAATAAAATTGGTTAAAATTATGGTGAAAATCAAGTTTCTTCTAACAGCTAGTTCTACTTATACTATAATGTAACAAACACAAAAGCTTTAATCCTGGAAACTTGAAATAATTTATAAACATCTATAACTACTTTCCAATCAAGTTAAAATTTAATTCTTTCCTAATTATAGAAAAAGATTATTACCTAAGAGATGGGAAACAGACATCTCACAATAATGAAAGTGAGGAAATTGCAAATGCTCCTAAGAGACGGGTATTGCTAGTTAGAACAACATAGATTTAACCGTTTGAGTGCAGGGAAGCACTATTGCGCTTTGCTTGTTATGCGCCAAAAATGCGGAGAAGCGCGATAGCACTTCTCTTGTTTTGTACCGAAGATGCAGAGATGCTGCTGTTGGTTAGTATAATTTTCGCATCTATTGAGAGCAGTTTAATTGATATCAAATAGTTTTTATTCATTTTACTCAATTGTGAATTTTAATAATATAAGAATTAAAATAAAATACAGTGGTAAAAAAAAAAAGTAAAAAAAATTACTATGCATTTAATTCCACACTTTTAGCATATCTATAAGAAAACTCTTCAGCACTCAAATGGTTAAAGTAAATTTTGATACTGAAAAAGAAGTTTATTATTGATACAAACTGGGGCAATTGACATAAATTTATTATATAAAATACTTTTTCAAAATTTTAAATAAATTCAAATTAATCAATTAACAGCAACAGCCACTATTAAGATTACAACTTTTAGTAAAAAGAAAACTAACATAAATCTCTACAAATCTAAAATTATTTGAATTAACATGCACATTCAAATTTTAAAAGGTCCATAATAATGAAGGAAATTTAATTTTTGTCAAGTAGTCCAACAAAATTTCTGATTTGTCAGATCATTAACAACTAAATTAATTAGTGATGAAATGCAATATGCTTAGTTAATTTGCAGTGTTTCTATTCAATTTCTCGCCAACATTTACATTGATAAATAGCTTTATTTAATATGAAATAATATCAAGCACACTTTCCAGCTACTTAATTACCAGCAATTAAATAGGAATTTTAAACACATAAACATTTTTTTTTATGTGAAAGTATTAGGGTTCAGATATTTTAAAAATCACCAACACCAAATTTGTAATCTTTCATAAATATAGCGGTAAAAATTGGGGAAAACATTGAACTAATATTAATAAGTATTAGTATTTACTATAATTTATGAACAATCAAATTTTATTACAAATGTTTTTGAAAAATTATTCTTTGAAAAGTACACAGCACTTTAATAAACCATACAGCAATTACATATACGTCTATGAAGTGTATCTATGAATAAAAAAAACTTCCAAAAGAAAAAAAGTCTTGCCTGTTAAAATTATCAGTATCCTTCAAATCATGACTTTTGATGGCAAGAGATATTTACATACAATACGTAAAATATTCGATTCAATAAACTGATGTTTTGATATTTGATTTAACCACAGAAAATAAAAGCATAATACTTAACTTAAAAATTACTCATGTTTACTTGAATGTTTTAAACTTTTTTAACAATGTATACAGATGTATATATAGGCTTTTACTTTTATCTAAATTGATCGTAAATAACTCGAGATATCTAATGAGAAACGATATGAACATATATACACTAACGATTGACTTAGAAAAATTTTTGCATGCCGTTTTAGAATGAATATTAATCTGATCTACTGCGTTTAATATAACATTAAGATTATAAATATTAGTAGAATAATATTCTCAAGGAATATATATTGAAAGACAACATAACTAAACAATTTCTCTGACCAAAAATTTTAAAAAATACACATTCGAATAGTAATCATTACAAGTATTATTTTATAACAATTGCAATGTATAACTTGAAGTATTTTCCAATGTTTATCTTTTTCGAAACGCTCTGTGAAATTTCTATTGCCGTACATAACAGTAGAAATCATTGAATAAATGGATTTTTTTTATGTATTACGTGGTTTTAATAATTAAAAACTTATATATTTTATAAAAAAAATTTCAAATTTTTACAATTTTAAAAATTTAGGAATTTTTAAATTTTACATTACTGGGCACGCCAATTTTCTGACGTCACTCCTTCGCCGGCGTCACTTTTCCTGCGAAATCGTTCTCGTTTGCTATTGGCTTTAGCCATAGCCATTGACATTTGGATATTGCAGAGTCATTGATATCTAAAACTCCTGCAATTAGATATCCAAATTTCGTTGAAGCTAGATATTTCCCAGACATCAGAAATCTAGATATCATTAGATTTATAAAATTTTAGATATATATATCTATGAGATATTAGCTCTATTAGGGGTGCCGCAAACTATCGGCGATTTCGCCGGAAAACTGACGCCGGCGAAGCTCGGCGACACTGGGCGAAAACACGGCGAAGGATTGACGTCAGATAACGTCATAAAATAGGCGATCCGAGCAACACTTTTTGTTTTCAAGCATGTTAAATATATATGGCAGGGTTCCGGCGACAGTGGGAATTTCGATTTACGTTTTTGCTATTCTTTGTTTTCGCATTTAATTTAACCTCGTGGTATTTCAATATTTAATGTCTTCCATAAATTTAATAAAATTTTCTTTTATGAGGAGGAATTTATAATTAATCAATATAGAGGTAAGTATAATAAATTTTAAATAATCCATAACTTTTTAAAAAAAAATAATTTAGAATGTTTATTAGTTTCTTGAATTATGTGGATCGAAAAGATGTCTAAGGACAAAAACTATTTTGATAAACAAAAAAAAAAAAATGTTATCATCCGTGGTTCATCCGTTATCATCCGTCATTCCAAAAATCAATAACAGGTAATATTTTATACTGATTATTAAATTTTCATGAAAATGAAATAAATTAAAATTCAATCTTATATATTTTTCAATTGATTTATATATAATGTTTAGCAAAAAATTAATTCATAACTTAAACATACTTTATTTAAAGTTATTAAAATATTTTATTCTTGTATTTAAATTCTTTAGATCTCTATATTTATATGTAAAAATGTTAATTTTTGATAATTTGTATTGTTGTGTAGATTTTTTTTAATGAAATGTCAATTCAGTATTTTACAATTAAGAGTTTTCTTACAATGACATACTATATTAAACAATTTATATTAATTACAATATTAGTCACAGATACTTGTATTGTAACATTTATTAGCATTATTTAACAGTAGGGAAATTTTATTTGAAAGTTAAATTGTGGGATTTGATATTTTAAAATGAGACTTATTTGAGGGGAAATTGTAAAATATTTAAATTAATAAAAAAGTATGCAAATTTACAGGAAAAAATGTTTATTTTGGTTACTTTATGTATATTATGTACTTTATATATGTATCTTATTTTTGAAATTTAGAAATTTTTTAATAATATGTCAAACTTACATTTTATATTTGCATGCCTTATTAAGTAACACGTTTAATATAGCTGAATACAATAAAGTTTCAGTAGGGTTCAAAGTAGTATAAACAATTTGTTGATAATTTAACAAACATTTTTGGCTTTATAATTAAAAGTAAATAACATTGTAAGTATATGTAGAATTTAAAAATATTTTATAATATAATTTTTTATTATTTGTTTAAAAATAATTAACACAATCGTACTAAAATATTAATTAATATAAATAAGATTTTAATTATTCTAAATAGTAATTGTAGAATTAATTATAATATAATAACATTTTTAATGAAATTATTTTACAGTCTTGAAAATGGATTTCATGTATTACAATAAAAGAATTATATTATGTTTTTGTAAAAAGCTATTTACAAAATTTGTAGTGATATAAAAATTATTTTTGTTGTCACTTTCATCATAGTTTAATACGTAATGAACATAATTTTTAGGAAGCATGATAGTAAATGTATAATAAGTTATAATTACGACCAAAAAAGTATTGTTCATTAAATGACTTTTTTGTTTTATTCTAATCTAATTTGTATACAAATCTTTAAATATAATTAACCTTACGGAATATTTTTTTTTTATTTTATATAACTGAAATTAAATTACCAAATATTAAATTCTATATATACAGAAACATTCTGAAATGCAAATTAGTAATTTTAAATTATACTATTAGGTGTTTGGATAAAAAGGGTGTCTTTATAATAATTGAAGGTATTTCACAACAGTATTAATTAGAAGCATTATATTTAACATCTTCATGTTAAAATAAATTTTCTTCATTAAATCTTAAATTCTTAAGAATTACAACCATATAATAATAAAAGTAAGTTTCTTGCCTTTTCGATATCAAAATTTTAATGTCCTTCAAATTTTCCAGTATTCATTTTACTGATTTGCAAATCAAAGCAATGCTAAAAGTCATACTTTAAAGCATATGGGTTGTATGTTATATAAAATTAAAAGAGTATCTTATTTTAGAAATGTTAATGCATTTTTAATCGCTTAAATCTTATTTTAAAGAATGAACAAATAATCCCTTAGTAATAAAATTGATCAATTTTGTAGATTTGAAAAATTAATTCCTCACTATTGAAATCTGGTTTTAAAAAATATTTGAAAGTTTATGCTTATGGAAAGCTTTTTACATTCAAAATCTGAAAATTCTTGTTAATTGTATGTTTCATTCGAAGGAGCAATTTATAACTAACTACGTTTAATAATAGCTAACTTATTTATAACTAACTGCGTATTCTAATTTCATGTAAAGGTTTATTTATTTATATAACCATGAATATTTCATATTTATTTTATAGAATAAATTAAAATGAATTCATCAAGAGATTGTAAAAAATATAATTATATTTGTGTGTGCATAATAAATTTAATAAAATTTTTAAACAGTTAGGAATGCATTACAATTTTGAGTTATTCCAAGAAATGAATTATATTATAATACTACAACTTGTATTATATGTTGTATTTTTTTATGCAATAAATTCAAAGAATTTGATTGAATACAATACATGAAATGTTAATGAAATATATGCTAATTTAGTTGAATAGTGACAAGTTAATTTTGAGATTTAATACAAATATATACATGAATTACACCAAATTTTTTGATACACAAGCAGTCATAATTTGACAAAACGTTTATTCAGCATTAAAAAAATTTATTATAATCTATTAATACAAATTTAACTATAGAAATACATCAACTTTTCTACAGATTCTTCAAGCTAAATCTCAAAAGAAAAAATTATAAATAAAACAGTTCATTAAATATAATAAATTTCATTGTAATACTTGCAAATAATAATTCATATAATCAAAATTTACAGACCAAGACATAAAGAGGTGGAAAACCTAATATAATGCAAATAAAAGTTTCATTGGTTGAACAGAGCGAAGACGTCAAACATGTACGTCATAGCTTCCTCCCATTCTTTCAGTGGTGAATTCACGGTAATTTCGCTCTGCTAGGTGTTTCCGGCGAAATCGCCGATAGATATCTATGAGACATCTGAAACTGTTGCCAATTGAATATCCAAATTTCGCTAAAGCTGGATATCTCGCAGACATGTATCTATCTCGATAGATATTTACATTGACTAGTGTCTCGAGGTAGAGTCCATAGCCGGGCTCCAGATGGGAATTATAACGCATGCGCACTTGAAGAAAGTGGTGGTAATAATTTAGCGGTATACAATGAGAACATTTAGTTTTAGCAACCCTGTTTGCTTAACTATGGAGCTGAGTTTCGGGACTCTATCAGAGAAATGAATTTCGCCCCCCATTGAGACATATCTTTCCAGTTACTCATTAAAAAAAAAGAATGATTGCAATTATTATATTTCCTTCTTATTTCTATATTTTAATAAAGATATAAACTTTGTGTCATGTATTTTTTCCAATATTTTTACACGCTAGCAATAAAAAAGAAGGATACATTTCCTTCTGATTTCTGTATTTAAATAAATAGATTATGAACAAAAATGAGAATAAAATATCCTGTGTAAAAAAGTCAAGGTAAAATTACATCAATTTTTTTTTCACTAAATATATGAAACAAAACATTTATAAATTTTATCACTTCATCATGCTTTTATGACCAAGCTATATTTTATGCCTGGTTAATAAATTCATTATTGCGAATTTTAAATTATTTTAGATTTTTTTTTTTTAACTTTATCATGTTTATACGCAAAACAATATTTTATGTGTGTCTGGTTTATAATTATTTATCTCAAGTAATTTCTTTAAAATTGAATTTTTTTTGCATGCATGAATTGTTTTAACAGGCTTTGGATGCATTATAAATTTCAATTAAAAAAAAACAAAATTAACACACTATGTTATTTAATGTGTACATTGTCTATTTTTTAATTTAAAAATTGTACTAAGATAAATCACAAGCTTCCAATAAATTAAACTTCTGTAGTTGGAGAGTAGAACTTTATTTGAAAAAATAAGATTTTAGTTTTTATAAATGAGTAATACAGCGATCTAAATAATAAGCTTCTTACTATGAATTTTGCCGAACAATCAATTTATTGTTTGAAATATTTTTTAATTTATGTATTCAAATGTTATGTATTTTAATAATATATTTCAAAACATAAAATTCTTTCCTTAGCAGCTACTTTGAATATAGCTGTCAAAAGAGATATTAAGATTATACATAAAGTTTGTTTAATAAACATAGCAGCTACGGTATTTATAAACATTAGTAAATTACGAATTTATCCACTAATCAGTAATTAAAAATTCCTGACTTTATATACATTTTGTTGGTACATCTAAGAATAAAAAATAATCCACTGTTCTAACAATACATAAAACTTATATTCACCATCATGATGATTTAATCAACGAATACTTTGTGAATGCTATTAAAAATATAACAATACTAAGTCGTTACTCTTTTTGAAAGGATAACGGATATGTAAACAAAATACACTTTCTAGCCAGATAAATTTATCGCGTTATTTAGATCGCCAACCCGCTGAATCTCAGCTAAAATCTCTTACTCAACGCGCATGCGTTAGAATTCCCATCTGGAGCCGAGCTATAAGGGACTCTATCTCGAGACACTAGTTTTACATTGTGGATATTTGTAGGATGTCAAGTACCGGATGTCACCTGTACATTCATAGAAAGCTGTATTTTAAACAAAGTTAATGAATTCTGAAAGCAGATTAATACCAATGAAATAATTTTAAATAAACTTAAGCAGCAAAAATTATCATTATTAATCAATCTCAATTTGGATGTTTAATATTAATTATAGACAAGATGAGAAAACATGAACAATTTTTCGGTATTTGAATGCTATAATTACTGATTTAATGTATTATTTTCTTTTACACCTATTGATTTGTTATTAAAAACAAAATTTTAATCGAAAAACATCGTTAAATCTAAGCTTTGAGATCGGTATTGATCCTTAAAAAAATTGCTTTATTATTAAAGATAAATAAGTATTATATAATTGTTAAGTCAGTTAGAAAAGTTTCTTTTACAGAGAAGTACCAATTTTTATTATGTTTTTGTAGAGATAATTTTGTACTAATATAGAAAGTAGTGCATTTTTTTTAATATTTTGTTTATGTTTAGAAATTCTTTGTTAGGCGCGTCATTGTGAATAAAGATGTTTGAAATTGTGGAATTTGATGGAAAAGGTGAGATCCCCTTTGGCTTGCCCGATTTGTTTACATTCTGCAATATCGCCAATGTCCGCTCTATTCTTGCCAAATGATTGCCAAGTGAAGGGATTACAATTACAATCTGGTTTATCTAGAAAGGGTGTATGTATAGCGTATGACGTTAAGATCTAAGCGGTGTTAATAATGTAATGAGAAAATATGATTGGATTATGATGTCATTTTTTTCATGTAATTCTGATATTTCCTGTTTTCGTGACTTATTTCTTCATTAGAATCATTCATTTGTAAATACAAAAAACTGAATTATTAATAGTATTTCTTCATTAGAATCATTCATTTGTAAATATAAAAAACTGAATTATTAATAGATTTCGATTCTTTATTTCCCAATTAGATAATAATTATATAATATATATTATATAACAGCGAAAGTACAGCTTAGAAATATTTGAGATATATTTAGGTTTCTTATTGAATTTAATTGCTTGATTAATTAAAACTATAATAATGTGTGTGGTAATACCTGGTTTATAAGAAAGCGAATTTTAAAAAAAATGGATGTTATTTACGCTAGTGATATTGCTTTATTGCTCGTTTTTTCACCCGTACTAATCTATGTTTTTTTTTTTTTTTTTATAAAGGTGATTCATTAGTTAGAAAATAATTTTTTAAAAAATTGATGTTATTTGTATTATTAATTTAGATTTATAGCTCTTAATGTGTGCTTGATATTGTCATATATGGTGTATTTTTAAAGTCCATGTACTTGTTCGGTTAATTAATAGGAAATAATTAAAAATTTGATTACATATATTTTATTGATCAGATATGAATAGCAGTATTGACTTTTTGAGTTATTTTATATTTGTTCTGACATGTAATATTTGTAAAATTAAGTTTATTGTATTTAGAGATTTGTGTGTGTATAATATTCCTGTAGTAAGTAAATATAATGCTGTATTCAAAATCGAAAATTACCATTTATTAATAATTATTGAATTTATTTTGGTTGTTGAAATTCATTATAAAATGTATCAATATTGTGTAGTTATGCTCTGAAAATTTCTGAATGAATATGTTGTGAAATATATACTGAACATTATAATTTTTATAGATCTCTAAATTTATTCTTTTTGTTGAAGTTAGTAAAATAATCTATTTGAGAAATTTTCTAACTGATATCAATACAGGAGAATTTGAAACACTTAAATTTCCTGACCGTAAAATTGCATTAATTGTTCAAATTCTTGTTATATACTATAAAAACAGATGAGAAAATTTTCAACATTTGTATTAAGAAAAGCTTTTATGGTGGGTGCTATGTGTATCAACTTTTGAATAGTAATTTTTTTTAACTGTCACATGTGTGTATTTGAGAGATCAATCAATCAAAGTGTTTCATTTCAAAAATCAAAGAAAATTGTTTTTTGGATGAAGTTAGATGCACAATAAAAATCAGCAATGATTTTAAGAAATGTAGAATGCATAGTAAAATTCAAACTAGGTTGTCACATATTAGGTTGGGGAAAAAGTAATCCATTATTTTTTCGATAGACATCTGTAGTGATCGATATCTTGTGAGGTATCTATCAAACAATTTCAACATTTATGCCCGTTGGAAAGGTGACATTGACACTAAAATATCCGCTTGCAATTTTTTATTTGATTAATTCAGTTACGAGTACAAAGTTTTAAAAATGGAAGACAATAAACAGAAAACTCGATACATTTTCGTTTTTCTCTTGTAACGGCGAAAAAGATAGTGGCTAAAATTGTGAAAGGTGTTTATCGTCCTATATAAGACCGTAACAACCAGTTACGTACAATTTTTTATGTTAGAGATGCACCTTGCATGTGGATACAGCATTGTCGAAAATGTCTATAAAAAATAAAAAATGATCGAAGTTAACCGCATGTCAGCAGTCGTAATATGCAAGACCTAAAAATCTACATGAAAGCTGTTTTAAACCTTTTTACAAAAGTGAATCCAAAAGAAGTTACATAAAGTTCACGTAAAAATAATGGATTTCTTTTCCCCCAACCTAATATATTAAAAGAAATTAACCTTAGGCTACTTATTGTTTGTATTCTGTATGTTTCCATTTATGTTTTACCTGTTTTTTGTAATAGCTGAAATTTATTTTTAGTTAAAGAGGGTAAATAAATTAAATATTTATATAAAATACACATTTTTTAATAATTTTCTTTCACTAAAAATTGCTTTTCTAATGTTAAGTAAATCTCTCTTTTAAAAAAATAATAATCGTAAATACAATAAAAAAAAATATTGAAAATTGAATTTTAATTTTCAGATATAAAAAATTTACAATTTTCTATTGTTTAAAGATATAAATACTTTAAGTATTGCCTACTTTAATTAATTATTAGTTACATCTTACAAATGTGCTTTGATTAGATTAATTTAACATTTACTGTAGAAATCTTTTGTGTAGACTAAGAACATTAATTTTTAAATACTGGATTAAATTTGGGCTGAAAAATCTACCTCACATCTGGCAAAACTATTTTTTGGAGAAAATTTAAAAATTCATGGAATTTCCCTGAAAATAATGCTTTGATTATATACAGTAATATATTTATACATCAAAAACAATATAATTACCTGACTCAACTTCAAATTGAGCTTTTTTGGTGAAAGTTTTTTATACTAAGATCACAAATACTTTCCATTTATAGTTCTAATTTATAAATGATTTGATACTTATGATCAATGTACATTTCATAAATGAAAAAAATATGTAAAGAACATTAAAAAACAAGAAGATATGAAATTAATGTTTTCTATAATAATTTTATGATTATTGATAACATTATTACCATTTTGGCAATCGGTGGAGTAATAAAATATAAAATTGTTTATTTCAGATTAATAAAAAGGTAATTTTCAGAAAAAAAAATTGTCATGCTTAAGGGTGAGCAAAAATATTTAAATATTTACTTTAGTCACATAAGTTTTGTTTTTCATACTGTTGATTTAACTCTTTTTAATAATTTAAAATTAAATAAGGAATTTTTTAAATTTGTTTTATCAGTTGAAATTTTAAAAATTATTGAAACATTTGAAACTTATAAATAGAAATAAATTAAATTAAAATATTTAATCGAAACTGTTAACATGATTTTAAGTAAAGTAAGTGGATGAAGTATAAAAGCAAATATATTATAATTTTAGAAGTACTTAGAAAAATGTTTTACTTTGATTTCAAATTTAATTCTGAGTAATTTCAATACAATTTCAAAAGAATGATCGATTTTAATAAAAAAATGTATTAATAATAATTATGAAATATTATATTTGTATACTGCAAAAATAATTTATTTATTAAAGATATTTAAGCATAATTATTTAAAATAAAAATTATTTCATTATAATAAGCGATTTTAAACATAGTTACGTTTTGTTTTTGTACTTTAAAAATACTGTTGTGTTTAAGTTTCGCTTTCCATGTTTCAGATAAATTTGTAGTAGATAATAGACCAACGACTTGTCCCTTGGAGGCTTTAAAAAATGACACGCCCTCTTGGATAGACTTTTCTGAATATTTTTTTACACTAAGTGGCATTAAAAGCATGTGTAGAAGCAAATTTGTTTATATTGTGTTGTGTATTATTTGATGTTAATAATTTTGTTTTTGTGAATTCAAAATATTTTTATTATTGTAAAGTGCCTAAATCTTTCTTTTGTCCTGGCTGTAAAAGCGGCTATAAATTGGATATTTATCGAAAAAAGAAAAATGGGGGAAAAACTAAAAATTTGTTTTGTACTCCAAAGATATTGTAGGCAAAGACAACATGCAAAATATACTTCATCTACTTTTATTTCCAATAAATAATTTTTATAAGTTAGATTATGTTATAAAATGAACATAACTTAGGCATTTGTATTTTATGCAATTTGGCATGAAATTGGGGATTAAATTTTGATGGCAATGTACAATCAATTATCTAGTTTAGCTCCTTTCTGTAATAAAATAATTGCTGGTTAATCAAAATGCAACAAAATTTCAGATTAATTAATTGTATTTCTCTTCTTTATTTCTGCATACAGTATTGTGTGAAAATTTAAATATCAATCTAACTTTACCCCCATATTTCTCTATCGCCTGTGTACTCCTTTTTTTTATTAAATTAAAATGTATTTAATATCAATATTAAAGCAAAAATCTAGTAAATCACTTTATTACTGATTTAAATAAAATAGGAAAATATAATTATAACTTGGTATTTAAAAAGCTGATGTACTCATGCTTAACCATATTAATATAACTTTGTTAATTTACTCTGTATATTATAATGCATTCTTGATTTAGGATCAAAACTTGCTTAAAAGATGGAGACTGGCTATTCCTCAGGCTGATAAACATTTGACTTCTTCAGGTGTAGTGTGTTCTTTGTACTTTAATGAAAAAGACATAGATAAGTACAAAAGTTATCATATGGAACTGTAAGTAGTTTGCATTGTATGAATTTTTTAAAATGTATAAGACATTTTTTGTTTTGAATATGTGCTTAGGTGTGAAATTGCCAAGAGGAAAGCCAAACTTAATGGAAGATGTTTTTCCAAGAATCTTCCCGATGCTTGGAATAGCATTGCCCATATACCTGTCATCAAGCACAAGAAAAAGAAAACTGCCTGCTGTTAGAAATATGACAAAGAAAGAATGTGGTAGTTTTTCGGCATCATTAAATATTGAGTAAACTTCTGTTTATGGTAAGGAATTTTATCATTGTTTGAAAAAGTATTTTAAAATTTATTAATAATTGAATCCTTACATTATTTACAATTTATCCATTAAATTAGAATGGTAGTTTTTGTTAATGTTTAGAAATATCTGTGAAATTCCTGCCTAATTTTAGTTATAATCTTGGACTGAAGCATTTTTTTAAAAAATTTTCTAATTATTTATTTAGAAATTTAAAAATATTCATTTAAATTGTTATGATGAGATAATATAATGAGATATCTGAAGTAGACCATGAAAGACTAGAATGCTCATCATCAACACCAGAGTTTAATTTTGAATATTTAAAAACCCAGAATTATAGCAGCCTCTCTTTACATCTGTTTATAGAATTTCTTGTGATCTAATATGACCATTAGTTCTTTTGCTCTGGACCAGTGATCATTGCTTAGAAAGAGAAATCGTCATAAATGAAAATCTTAATATCAAAGTATGTTTACTATTACTCTTTTTGTTGGAAGAAAATTTTTGCACAGTTACTCATTTCATTTACTTAGCTTTCCTTAAGGAATTTTAACTACAATTGGGAATAGTTTCTGGCTGACAGGAATGGAAAGTATATATAATTTCATTAAAGATGTGGCGAAGTATATTATCTGTGCTGATGTTACAAATATGTAAGAAAAATAATTTTCCCATTTATTAAATACAAATAAACTTTGTTATCTATTAAAATTGATTTCATATTTATAGAGGAAAAAACTCCTTAGCTTATGTGTCTAGCAATTTTTACATAAAGAAAACTGGTCGCTGTAAAAATTACTTCCAACAACAACTTAAAATTGGCCCATGTTTAAAACATGTTCCCAATAGTTTTCTTTTTTTGAAGAAGAGACAATGTATTCATAATACCTTATGGTAAAATGCTAAGCTTAAAATAAAAGTAAAGCTTATAACAGAAATTAATTTATCAAAATATTTTCTTTAGTATTTTTTTTTTAAATCTTCTGAATGTGAATGTTGTTTTTTCCCCCTTCGTTGTATTATTTTACAAATCAAGAAGTTATTCCATATGGAATTAAATGCAGCATTTATTAGTGATTGCTATTTATAAGTGAGGTATAACCATTTAAGGAAACATGAATTATTAAAGTTACCTTTACCCACAACATTATGCAAATATTTAAGAAAAATTAAAGGGGGTTATGATTTTCAACCTATCATTTTCAAGTGTTAGGAGCAGAAATCAAAAGTAATGGCTGATATAGACAGGCATGGTTATAATTCATTAATAATAAATATGTTAATATGTAAACTTTATTTAATTTATTAAATGAAATACCTATAACTTTTATTGTTTACTTGTAAATTCTATAATTTAGGATCACGGTTAATTGTTAAAATGGCTCACTCACTTTTGATAAGTCCACCTTAGAGGTTCATTGTATTACAGACCTAGGTAAACATACACCCTTTACACGCACACATATGAAAAAGGTGATCATGCCCTGGTGCTCATTCAACTTTTTAAAGGAAAATTGAGTGCAAGGCACATTTGCTTGTTTCTTAGTAAAGGAACTACATCAGGTAATATTTTTTATCTTCTGTTTTTTCTTTAAATCTTGTATGCTTTCTGCATTTTAAAAAATATTGCATTTCACTCAAAATTTCATTTTATTTGTAGGCACAATTTACATCAAATTGTCATTGAAGGCATAGTTTTATTAGAGCAATCAGGATTTTTTTTTTTTTTTTTTTTTTTTTTTTTATGTTGTCAGTGATGGAGCATCATAGAACAGAAAAATGTGGGGAAAATTTGGGATAGACCTTGAAAATATAAGCTGTGAGCACATTTATGATCCAAATCAAAGATTATGGTTTGTTTGTGATTTTCCACATCTAATAAAAACTTTTACGAATTACATTGTGGAGAATTCTAATAAATATACCACTATTACTATTTTATTTATTTATTTGAGTAACTTAAAATTATTTCTTGTAATTATGTTCATATAAAATAGTTATAACAAATATATGAATTACTAATCAAGCAAGAAATACAAACAGTATTAATCTTATTTAAACTTATAGTATTCACTTTAAATATTTAAATTAGTCCATATGATAAAATTATTTTTTTGCTATTATATATCTCATAAAACATTAATGCTTATAAAAGTTAAAAATTTAAAACCATTTCAAATATATGCAGGTTTTATTTAAGGAAATGTTTATTATAATTTTTATTTTTACTTTATTTATATTCGTGTTTAAATTGATTTTGCTAATTTTACTTTACATTAAATTACAAATTTAGTTAAATTATTCCCCTTCTTGTGTATGAATATGTATTTGTTATTTAATCAAGTAATTATTTTCTTTGGTGTCTCAACTCATTGTTAAGCAGAAATTAATACACAATTCAATAGTGAATGAAATCTTCATGAACAAACATTCACAACTTAATATTGTTAGATGCATTGAATCCTATATCCCATTTAACTAAATGCCCTATTTTTCATGAGTTACTATAATTTTTAAAAAGTAACTCAGTGAAGTAGGATATTTGGTTTTTAATTCATATAAAATGAAGCAAAAATTTAGTTTGTGTTTTATGTTATTGCTTTTTATTAAAAAGAAAAAAAATTTAGATTTTATTATAGCATTCAGGAAAAATTGGAAAGCTATAAAAAATGACTATAAGTAGAGGAAGGTTTTGAATGTAATAAATCACTAAATGTAATTCTTTTACACACCTTTTCACTAAATTTTAATTAAATCTCTTTTATAGAGTGAAATTAAAAATAAACACAGTATGCTTCAATATTATTTTATCAAATATAAAAAATCTATTGATTAATATATTAGCTTCCTTTTATAAATAAAGTATTTTTACAATAATGCTTAATTGCAATTTAATTAGTTGGATGACATGAATATCCAGAGGATGATGATCAAATTGATGAAGTTTCACAATTGAGGAAATATTTTTCAATATTCACAGCAGATAAAACATCCAATTCACATTGAATGTTTATTTTTCTGATATTTTTTACAAGCTGGGAAATAAGTTATAAAAATTATTTAATTACATAAAATTTTTTCCAAGATTAGAAATTTTCTTTTTGTCACTCATCTATAACATTTTTGAAAAAATGTGAATGTAAGTAGAGGAAGGTTTTGAATGTGTAATAAACCTCCAAATGTAATTTTTTTACACACTCTTTTCACTAATTTAATAATTTTTAATTAAATTTCTTTCATAGAGTGAAATTAAAAACTAACACAGTATGCTTGAATATTATTAAATACAAAAAAATCTCTTGACTATTTAAGCTAATATATTACTGACCTTTAAAAGGAATTGCTTTTGTATATAATTGTCTTATAGAGTTCATATTATTTAAAGTATTTTTACAATAATGCTTAATACGGATAATAAAATAATGCTTAATTACAGCTCTAATTAGTTGGATGACATGATTATCCAGAGGATCATGATCAAATTGATTCAGCTTCAATTGAGAAAATATATTTTCAATATTTAATGCCGATAAAGCATCCAATTCACATTGACTGTTTATTTTTCTGACATTTTTAAATTTTGAAAATGAGTGTAACATCACATTTCTTCTAAATACAGATTCACACACTTAACAAATCTTGTAAACATCATCTGATGGGCATATCAATTTACCCTATGATTTGAAGGAAATCAAGGACAAATTATAGGAAGTAACTGCTTGTAATACATTTAAACATATTTCACATTTAATAAGTTGGTTTAATTTTTTTTTACTACAAATCCAGCAATATAATAAATTATATCACAAGAAAATTCATTAAGCAAGTCTAGTTTAAAAAATATATCTTGCTCTTCTATTATCAAATCAGGACTTCTATTTAAGGTTGTTAATGAAAAATGAACAATATTATTTTGAGAGGTTGACATATTAATAACATTAATAGGGGAATTGTGACTAGGTGCACTTAAAATACTGATTTCAGTTTTAAAAAAATACAATTACCAGAAGATGCAGGTTTCAATTTTGCATTCACAAGCCATTTTTTATAAGCTGCTTTGAATTGGCGAGCTGTTGGATTGTTGTTGCAGCCACCTTATTGATGAAAAGAAAAGTTCTAAATGATCTTGTAAAATGGAAAGTAAAATAATGGAGGATTTGCAGGACAAATTAATGATTCTGCTATATGCTATACACTCTGAATGCATACTTTAAGTCCTAAATATCCAATTTTCCTGTTGGATCTAAAATTTTTGTACCTCCAACACTTACCCTCAAATTGGAAATATAATCATCTGCTTGCTTTAGAAATAATTTAATATTTTGCACATCAGATTGACTTAGAGCTTTTTTAAAACCATGTTGTTTATTAAATCTAGAATTTAAAATATCAAACAGAGTGTTAAAAATTCTACTGTATCTTCACTACCTTTAAAATTATTGAGTTTTAGCTTGTTGTTGCAATATTCAATTGCATCTGCAACACTTTAATTCAACACTTGAGCTGCTAATTTGATCTTCATTTTCTGTTTGTGATAAGACATATGAGTAGCCCTTAATTTATTTCCCATGTATTATCTCCAAAAGTATTCCTTACAAGTTTCAGCATATGTGAAGGATAAAAAAATATTGCAATTTTGAAATTTTCATCATCAGGATGTGGAAAAGTAGTTATAAGATTATTAATATCAAGTGAACAGCCAAGAATTTTTGCCATTGTCAAATTAGATTCTAATCCATCAAACAACAGTAGTCAGGGAAACAACAGTAGCATTAATGTTTTTTAAAAGGGAGAGAACATTTTGAATTAAATTAGCTTTTTAGTGATTATTAATCCCATTTGTAAGGAAGTAGCCTAGAGGTTATTTCCAGTTATCATTGACAAGCCAAATGCTTCTTTAGCTACAGGTAAAGAATCTTCATTTTCAGAAAGCCCCATATTAATGTAGCCATGAAATTTGTTACCATCATATTCAATATGCTAACAAATGACCATTTCATCTGTAATTAAAGAAAAATATAAAGGATATTTACTATTTTTAATTTTAGTATCCAATGCTTTGAAGCATTCTTTAGAAAATCCAGGATTTCCATCAATATGTTGATACTATTTTGAAAAAGTACGTTAATGGGGAAGTGCCAAATTGAAGGTTTTTCTTACAAATTCATATGCTTTTGGGGGAAAAAAATGCAAAGTCAGGGCAAAAGATCTTAATTGTTCTGAATAACTTTTAGGCAAATGTTGTTCTTTTACACTAGCAAGTTGAGGAGTAAGAAATTCCTGATTAACATAATTAACAATAAGACTAACAGTCTCTAAAACATGTAAAACATCATCATCAATGAATTTGCAGTTTTTAAGTTCTTCAAGAAGCATATTTAAGTCACAAATTTTTTCTTATAAAGACATGTTTTTTGTTGGAAAATTTTGATTATTTTTATTTTTGGTTTTAATTATTTCATTCAGATTCTCTATTTTTCGTTTATAAACTATTTTTGTTGAAGATGATAATTCCATTTTAGTATTTGTTACTGACATAGGAATTGCATTAACATCATTAGAAATACTTGGCACAGCTGTAGTTTTACTCCTATCCTTTATAGTTTCATTTGTAGACAGAATGGATTGATCTTCAATATTACTACTGCTTCGAGGTTTCCTAGGATTATATTTCTGAAGAGTAAAAAATGAATCTACATCATTACAAATGTTAAAAAACTTTATCAGCAATTTATTCAGATAATTTTTTAATATTAAAACAAATATGTAGAAAAAGCAACTTTTGTAATGTTGCATTCACTCTGAATGCATGGCAAATATAATAAAAATTATTTAATGTTATGCATTGCTTAAAACAAAAAAATTTCAAAAAAAAAAAAAAAATATATATAAATATTTTCAAAAATATCAACAAAGTAATTAAGAAAATTCTGATTTTACAAGAAAATTCTTTAGAATTAAATATAAAGATATATTCTACCTTTTAAAATGATTAAAAGATATTTTTTATTTCTCATTAGTAAAAATTATGAATTTTGAAAATATTTTTATAACAATCTTACCTTCTGCAAATAGGATGGGAATTCCTTAAGTATAACTGGATAAGCATCATCTTTTATTCTGACACAAGAAATAGATGTCTGATCTACCATTTCTTCAGGGAAATGTGCTGAACACAGTTTACTACGTTTGGAGGGAAGCAAATTTTTATGATGTACAGCTTTGATCCAAATTTCTCTCCGCTACTCCTCTTTTGGAAAACTATTAAAAGAAATTAGAATACTAAAAAATGACATCTTTCATTAAAAGTTACAGAATATAGTAAGAATGGAACTAAGCTCCTAGTGTAATTACAATTTCAGCTAAATACTCAATGACAGAAAGACAAAATTGATTTAACTTGATATCTGCCCAAGTTAAGCTTTCTATCCTATATACCAAAACCATATTCATATAAGCACTCAAATGATAAATTGCCATTTTGTATGAAATATTTCTAATGCTTAATTCCAAAATAAAGAAATATTAAATTTAACCAACACATTTATTACTGCATATTTTAATGACAAACATAATTGTGTTTTTGGGACAAAATATTATTTTAATATAAACTAACTTTAACAGGTAATGAGAAAACAATCATGAAATAAATATAACATATAGAACATAAAATCATAACAATTTTCTTATTCTTCTCTAGAATTAACATTACCCCCAAATATCTATGTGATAACTAGATTAATTCCAATTTATATCCTGATATCTATCTGCATCACATCCTCGAGATATTCAAAATTTAAATGTACATTGATATTCAAAACTTGGATGTCCACTAGATATCATAAAATAAAATCATCTAGACATTAACTTTTGGATATTGGAGAGATATCTCATAGATATTTAAAACTCTTGCAAATTGAATATCTATATTTTGTAAGGGCCAGACATCTAGATATCTACATTTTGGATATTTTGTAATATCAAGCACTGGATGTCTACTCTACATTGATAAAAAAAAAAAAAAAAAAAAAAAACTATACTTTCAAAAAATTCTAAAATAAAATTTTTTTAAATCTTTTCATACCTATAATTTTGATACAAATATATATTAAAAATATATAGATTATAATAAACTAAAAACTGTTTTCATCACCAATAATGATTAAATTTGTTTGCTAAAGAAAGTATAATTATAAATTTATTATAATTATATTTTCTTGTCTTGTCTAGATATCTTTGTTGATAAAGACTTGTTGTCAAAACTATTACTATTAATATTCTCAAATTTTCTTTTATTATAGTTAAAGCATTTAAAATTGTAAAAATTTAAGTATAATTATAATTTATATAAGTACAACATAGCAGACTAAATAAAACTCTTATTTCTTTTGCAAAATCCTAGTTCATTAATTTACTCAATTAAAATGTATCCATTGATGTATAATTCAATGATCTTTTGAAGACAACTTTTCAACACATTAAAAATTATTTCATAACAGTGAGGTAAAATCAAAATATGAACAATTTACTAAGCTTTTCATACAACATATACATCAATCAAAATCTCTTTAAACTATTTTTCATCAGTTCTAAATTATGAAACAGTAAATTAGATGACACATCATTACTTTTAAAGGCAAGAGAAATGATTAATATTTCATATACTAAACATAAAAATTCTGATTTGACAAATAGATATTTAAACATTAGATTTAATCACAGAAAATTAAAGCACAGTTTGACACAACAGCTAAATATAACTTAGTGTTTTAGACTTCTTTAATTATGTATACAGATGTACATAAAGGCTTTTACTTTTATCTAAATTTATCAAAACTAATACTAGAAAATTAACACATTTATTACTAATTAAAAAATTACACATTTATTACTAATTATTTCAGTGACAAACATAATTATGGTTTTGGAACAAAAAATGTTACTTTAATATGAACTAACTTTAATAGATTATGAAATAACATACATGAAATAACTATAACACATAGAATGTAAAAACAAAACATTTTGCTTATTCTTCTCTTGGGTTAAAATCACTTATGGAAGACACATTATACAATATAAAAGATAGATGCTTATATATACAAATATATGCTTAATTGTCCTAAAAAAACAAATTATTCTTTACATTTTCTAAAAAAAAATTATATAAAAAGTATAACAATTAAAATATTTATCTTAAATATATATTTTAAGCTATTTTTATAACCCTTTGCAACTCAGGTTTGAGGAAGAGTAGATGAATATGCAAAAGTATCATATATCAGTTCATGATAAAAAAAAATATTCCGCATTGTAACTGAATTTTAAAATTTTTGAATAATTTTAAGGTAACCAAGAAAAATCAACTGGATTATCAAAGGATTAGTAGAATTACTGTCCTTAATTAAAACACATTATATTCATTAACATTAACTTAATAATAATTAGAAAGAAAAGTTATACATAAATAATATATATATTTTTTTATTTCCAGGTACTAAAATATCGATATTCCATACATAAGGCTTAGAAAGCATACCTAGAGTTAATCATTGTTTTATGGTTCCATACATACAACATGAATTTCAATATTGTTTTAAACAAGAAATTAGTTTAAAAATAATATAATTTAATAACTATTAAACAATCTTTAACGTAATGTAATTTTTTGCAATTATTAATACATTAAATAATAAAACGATAGTTAAGCAAACTACGAATGCAAAATACTTAAGCAGAGCACAAAAGTTTTCTTACCTGTGAAATGTTATTCCTTCCAATTTCTTGGTCCTTCTATTAAAGCATCTGTATGTTACACAAGATCCCATTTCTTCTTTTAAACTCAGATGAAGAAAATAATATAGCTTAAATATAAAAAATTAAGAAATAAATTTATCACTTATGTTATAGAATACGAAATAAGCGCTTTTCTTTTCTAACCAAGATGGCCTCTCGGTTACAGTTGCTACTTCATCAAAAGGTAGAAATTTCTTCTCCCCTATTCCTTGCTCCATTCTTTACACATCTTCTGATTGTAAGCAATCAAGTAACGAGTATATTTTGTTGACAATTAACGTTAAACTTAATATTTGGTATTGTAACGATGATTTAAACCGGAAACAACAATTTTGAATTGTCGTTTGCTCTGTGGGAAGAGAAAATTCTTGGTATTGTCTCCCCTTTTTTTCTGAAAAATGTTGTAGCAAAATGAAGGAATGCGTTCACAAATGGATATTACTTAATTGTTATCAGAGTACAACTTCTGAGAAATTAATACTTCTGGGAGAGAACGAATATTTCAGTATACGTTGTGATAAAACCCTTGGCTATCATAAAGTGTGTTACCAACTGTTTACCAATGAGACTAGAATTTCTGCTGCTGAAAAACGATGTGAAATTTCGGGATAAATATTGTGTCTACATTTCTAAACTGTATATTTTCTCCTTCACTTTGGAAAGATTTATAATATTATTTTTTTAACATTTAATTAGTTATTAAATTATTGATCACTTATTTATTCTACTGTAGAATGTCAATTATATTAATATATAAATTAAGTAAAAAAATGGATTCCTTGATTTGTGGATTATCAAAGCAAAAATACTCAATATTTTGCAGAACAGTAATGATTCAATCTTCTATACCAAGCTCATTTAACATTTAGCTATTAGAGTAGAACGCATTAACAATGAAGTTTGGTCATTATGCATTATTTATTGAACTTTGAATCTAATTTATCAATTTATATTGTAGTTATGAGTCTCATTGAGAATATTAGTTAAAATAATATGATAAATAAATTCTATTTTTCACATAAATAACTAATTTAAAAATATGCTTCTACAACTTATTTTTTATGTATCATTTTGTCTACTTATGAATGTTATTATAACTTATGTCTACTTATGAAGACTTAATAATATTATTTATTTCATTATAAACTCAAAAAATTCAAAATAACTGGGATGGATTTCCTTGCATTTATTGTACTAAAATATGATGTTGCAAAAAATATCAAATTGCATGTAATCAACTTTCATATTTTTAAATGAAATGTAAAACACAAATTTGTGTTAGTTTCTAGTTTTTTTTTTTTTTTTTTTTTTTTTTTTGCTTAAGTTTATTTATCTACTATTTAATTCTATGTTTACATTTTTACCATGATTTATAGTGAAATAATATAGTCCAAATGATAATATTTATGATTATGGCACAGTAGATTATATTATTGTGTAGTCTTTTTCCACAGAGAGATAAATAAACAAGAGTGAAATATTAGTTGAATGAATATGTAACAATGCACATGTATTCAAAGCCACGGTGAAAAAAAGTGCATTGAATTTTTATTATTTATAAAAGAATGAGCTATTATTTCTTCCAGAACTTTTTGAATTTATTTTTTTCACATAATCGAATATAATATTATGTTTCTAAATTGCTCCTAAAGAAGTAATTTGAAACTCAATTTTTAAGCCCCTTACTGATTTCAACCCACGGTCTAATACTCCCGCTTGGTAAAACTTTTCTTATGTGCATTTTTAGCGACCTATTGTAGACAGATAAATGAAAATATTAGTTACTAAACAGGATTTTGAAATGTGGATATTTGATCTTTAAGACTATTATCCTAAGTGCGAGTATTATACACTACTGGCCATTAAAATTGCTACACCAAGAAGGCGACATGCTATAGTCGTGAAATTTATACGAAAGGAAGAAGGTGCTGTGATATGCAAATGATTAGCTTTTCAGCGCATTCAGACAAAGCAGGCGCCAGTAGCGACATCTACATTGTGTTTAAATGAGGAAATTGTTCAGCCGGTTCCTCATACACAAATTGCATTTGAACCTTGTTGCCTGGTGAAAAGTTGTTGTGATGCCTCGTGTAAGAAGGAGAAATGCGTACCAGCACGTTTCTGACTTTGATAACTGTCGAATTGTAGCGTACCGGGAATGCGGTTTATCTTATCGCAGTATTGCTGCTCGCGTCGGTCGAGAGATCCAATGACTTTTAGCAGAATATGGAATCGATGGGTTCAAGACGGTAATACAGAACGCCATGCAGGATCTCAACGGCCACCTATCACTAGCAGCCGAGAAGACAGGCATACTATCCGCATGGCCGTAATGGATCGTGCAACCACGTCACGAGCCATGAGTCAAGAAACGGGGTCGTTTGGAAGACAACAAGTGTCTGCACGAACAGTTCGACGACGTTTGCAGCAGCATGAACTCTCAGCTCGGAGACCATGGCTGCGGCTTCCCTTGATGCTGCGTCATAGACAAGAGCGCCTTCAATGGTGTAATCAATGACGAACCTGAGCGCACGAATGGTGAGACGTCATCTTTTCAGATGAATCCAGGTTCTGTGTACAGCATCATGATGGTCGCATCCGTGTTTGGCATCATGGTGAACGCACACTGACAGCATGCCTTCGTCATTGTCATACTGGCCCATCACCTGGCGTGATGGTATGGGGTGCCATTGAATATACGTCTCGGTCACCTCTTGTTCGCATTGACGGTGCTTTGAACAGTGGACGTTACATTTCTGGTGTGTTACGATCCGTGGCTCTACCCTTTATTCGAGTCCTGCGAAACCCTACATTTCAGCAGGATAATGCCCGACCGCATGTTGCCGGTATTGTACGGACCTTCCTTGATACGGAACATGTTCGGCTGTTTCCCTGGCCAGCACGTTCTCCAGATCTTTCACCAATAGAAAACGTCTGGTCAATGGTTGCCGAGCGACTGGCTCGTTACCAAATGCCTGTCACTACGGTTGATGAACTGTGGCATCGTGTTGAATCTGCATGGGCATCTGTACCTGTACATGCAATCTAATCTCTGTTTGACTCAATGCCCAGGCGTATAACTGCTGTTATTACTGCCAGAGGTGGTTGTTCTGGGTACTGATTTCTCAGGGTCTATCCAGCCAAATATTTTGAAAATTTAATCACTTGTTATTTCTAGTATAATATATATGTCCAATAAATATCATTTTGTTATCTGCATTTCTTCCTGGTCTGGCAATTTTAATAGCCAGTAGTGTATGTACTTAATTAGTAATTTGAATTAGAAACATCACTCAGTTTATGCTTCAAATTTATTTATTCCTACTTTAATTCTAAACATAAATATGCCATTTTTAAATTAAAGCTAGTGCATTCGTAAGCACTTAGCAATGACAACAATAACATGAGCAAATATTTCAGTGGGATTAATGTTATCTCAGCTTGACGGAGAGAAACCGAAAACTACTTCCGTTTTATGACTTTTGGCTATATAAAGCTCTTGAAGAAATTTCTGAGGACGAAACATTATTTTGCATGCACGAAAACATCAGTTTTTAGAGCAGTTTTATTATAGTATAGATGTACTTGTAATTATTATAGAGCAAGATGGATAATATATAAATTATGCGCAAATTTCAACAGCGAAATTGGAATGGAGACTTTGAAGTATCATTGGACGTACTCAACGTCCAATGATATTTGTTTCTTGCTGCATCTTACTTACATTACTCTGACGTCATGTAAGATGGTCCTAGTGCCGATTACATTAAAAACGGCAAAATTTAAGGAAAATTTAAAAGAAATGATTATAAGATAATTTGAATTTTGAAATTTTTTATGTAATAAAATTCAGTGAACCGTTATTTTCTTAGAAACTTTTGTATATATATGTATATATATTATTTAATCATAGATATTTACTTTGAATTGAAGAAGGCACTGGTTCAAAAATCAATTATTCTGGGAAGGAAGCTATGTAATTTTTTTTTATTTGTTGCGATTGCTTCGGCGTAGTCCATGTTAAACGTTTTCAGTAGCGTTTCTTGTCTAAAATGCAAAGTTCATTTCAATTTATTGTTTTACATTTTCCACAGTAAAGATTGAGGAATAACAACATATAATGGCTACTAAGGTAGTCCCTATCATATATTTTAACTTGTGTGGAGAAATGTATTATGTCATTAAACAGAGACTTGAAGATCAAAATATTCCGAAAGATAAATCTAATAGAGGTAAAATTGCTGAACTTTCTAGAAAATGCGTATTTTTTGCTTTCATTTCTAGCATTATTTGCAAGTAACTTTGTAGATTTTAATCTAATACAAGTTGCCTTATTTTGTTAATAACAAATATAATTTTCCATAATAAATGTGCCATGGCAAATAGGGTAGTTCCTATCATACATTTTAACTGGGGTGGTGAAATATTTTATGCCATTAAATAGCAAGTTGAAGATCAAAAATTTGCAAAAGAAAAAGCTGAAAATGGTATAATTTTTTAACTTTTTGGAAATTGCGTATTTTTTGAAGTGAAATATTTTAATTTTTATCTGTTATGACTAGGGTCATGTAATTAGTTTATTAAAATTTCATTGCTGTGGTAAAAAAAAAAATTTCCAAAAATGTCTGCCAAGTCTTGAAGAATGAACAAATTAATGCTGATTTATAATAAAAATATGCATAAAAATTTAAAAACTAATTTTTATACTAAAGAGTATAAAAAACTAGTTTTGAATGACCACATAAAATCAAGTAAAAATATGAAAATTTAATTGAAAATACTAATTAGAAATCTTCTCGAATGATAAAAATACAAGATTATCTAAATTAACGTGCAAATTCTTGGTCATTCTGAGGTGATCAATCCGAGTCCAGGTTTTCAGAAAATTAAAAGTCAAACAATTTACTAACAGCAAAATTCTAAGAATAGGATTATAATTTTCTTTATTATAAATAATTTTTGTTTTTTCAGAAAGGCAATCTCGTCCCCAAACAACCCACGAAGACTCGTATAACATGCTAGAGATACCTTTTGGACTTTTATCTGGATATCACTTTCTCTCTTAGATATCCAAATATCTACATTATATCTATCAATTATCCAAAGAGTTGCAGCAAATATATCCTGTCTATATTTGGATATTGTGGCATCTGATGCATAACTCTAGGATATCTTAGATATTCCTTGAATATCTCCTAGACATCTAAAAGATATTTTGATATCCATGAGGTATATATTACAGTAAAGATTTTCATGTTACCTTGTTGATCTTATCTCAAACAACCATGAAAATTTATAGGGCACCCTAGAGACATTTATCTAGATATTGCTTTTTTTCTTAGATATCCATACAATATCCAATTATCTATGTATCTACCAGTTATCCAAAGGGTTGCTGCAAATGGATATCCTGTGGATAGTGTGACATCTGATGGTTAGATGTCCTGTAAATATCCGTGAGATCCATGAAAACATTCCCATTGATAAATGAGATAGTTCCTGGAATTTGATTAATAGTGACATTGATGTAGAATATCACTATTAATCAAGTTGAATGAAATTAAATGTAGAAGAATATGTTTAGAATACAGAATACTTTAGCAAAATGCCTAATACTTTAAACATTAATACAGTAAAAATATACTTATGAAATCATATAAATAAGACTATTTAAAAAAAAGAAAAAATGTCAGAAAAACTCATAATTATGAGTTTTATTATGAGCTATTTAAAAGGAAAAATATAAGAAGGATAGCTGAATTATATATAATAAGAAAAGATAAATTACCAAGTCAAGATAAAAATAGTTTGAAACACATCTTTCGTCGTGAATAAAACTGAGTTTATATTTATTGTTTTGCATTTTACCAGTCCAAAAGTAAACTATATTAGTTATAAGTCTGATAAACATATATATCATTTATATTGCAAAAAAATGATACATATACAATGAATTAAAAACAAAATTCCTTAAACATTTAAGAATCAAAATTAATACTAAAATAATTGTGCATTATTTTTTAATATGAGTGATAAATATTTTCAAACATTTAATAACTTCTGTTTTTATAACTATAAAAATTGAAGTTTTTCTTCTTGTAACAATAGTGCTTTGAAATTGTTTGATATTTATTCTTAAATAAGTAACCTGTTTTATAAATTGCAATAAAGAGCTTGTATTTTTGCTGATATAATAGTCAATACATTACAGAGGATTAGATACACTATTTTGCTAACAATAGAACTATATACTAAATAAATAGTTGTTACTTTAATAAAGCATTCATGCTTCTTAAGAGTTCAATTAAGTTGGTTTTCGGTTTATGTATCCCAAAAAAATAAATATTTAAGACATCAACTACAGAACTGAATACAACTGTTTTGGCTGACAATATAATATACTTGTCTATTTAGCTTTTTTGTTGTTGTTAAAATGATGAATTTGATATCCATACTAGTTTTTTTCAAATAAGCAGCACAAAATTTTTTAAATCATATGTCTCAAAACATTTATTTTAAAATTATTTTATTTTCAGTTTTCATTAAATGTGCACCAAGGAACAAAATATGATTTGGTGTCAATTTGGCGGAACTAGCACTAACTTTCCGACTCTACAGTATTTTACACATGTATTTAAAATCTATAATGAATAGATTAAATTTTAAAATGTGCATAGAATTACTATTATGCAAACAGTGATAGGGAATATTAATGGTAATAATGTTTGTTTTACAGTATTGATAAGTCTTTAAAATAAAATTTTTAAAGCTTTTTATATCAGTAATTTACTACATTTTGAGACATATTTTGGATATTGATTTTAAAGTTCAGTAATAAGAAAGTAAAAATTATTTTCATCTTTGAGAAAGATTAAACTTGTTTGTTACAGAAAATATAATGATATATTTCTATAATGATAATGTATATCTTAATTTATTAAGAAAATAAATATTGACAAAAATATTTTTCTATAACTACTATACAGAACTTGTAAGTTTCTTAAAAAATATTGGAACATTTTTATTCAATGATGCATTATAAACAATGACTAAACATAAGCAAAATTGAAAAGCTTGTCAATTTCAAACATGTTTTTTCAATTTTGATATAACATGCATGATTTTATAGTAGTATATAATTATCTTAACAAAAACAAACAAAATAGAAACATACTTTTCTTAAAAAGAAACTTCTAAATAAAAAATATAATTTTTCATTATTTATATAACACTATTTTAGCTTTAATAATGAAACAAATTATTTAAGTAACAGTTCTTATCTCATATTTTAAGTTTTAGGATGATTTTCAATTAAAATTTGTTCTTAATCATATTAAATATAATAAATCCTATTGAGGTAAAAAAAAAAAAAAACAATCTATTTAATCAGTAATTATAACATTCAAAACAGACTAAAGTAAAATATTCTAGTATCAGAAGACTTATCAAACACTTCCAAAAAGTTTACAAGTTCTGTCATATACACCTCATCTATAATCTATAATAATAATCAACATCAATTTATAAGGAAATGATTATTTCATGATTGTTGCCATTTTTAATTTAAAATAATTTAATTTGTGGTAATGCTGCTTTAACAACATTACTTCAGTTTGTTTTAATCCAAAATGAGAGAAATCTAGACATCAATAGATGTAATGATGTCTAGATTTCTGATCTCTTAGATATCTACTCCTTATAAAATTTTAATATCCAATTTGCAAGAGTTTTAGGTATTTCTTTTAACTTATAAACTTCTATCTCTGTAATATCCAAATGTTAATGCCTAAATGATGTCATTTTATGATGTTTATAGTAGACATCCAATAGATAGTCTGATAGATGTCTGGATATGTGTATGTATGAATTGGATTTGATTTAGATATCTCACAGATATTTATGGTTGTGTGGATTAAGTACTAAGTAAAAATTATTTTAATTTTTTTTCTCTATTATGTGTAGTTGAAAGTCTCATAATAAATATAATGATTTTAAAAACTTTTTCTTTTCATGAATTACATCTCAAATGTTTTTATGACTTTACCAGTAACAAATTTCATTAATTGTAAAATACAATAATGAAAATAGAATTTTCAATGACAATTGTTTTATAATCTATGTTCGGCATTTACTTACAATTTATGCTAGTTTTTAAATAGGAAAAAAGATATGTAAAAAAAATCTAGTAATAAATGTTTACTAAATCAAAAGTTATGTCTGTTGCTCTAAGTAAATAGAAATTTTAGAATGTTAGTTATTTGTAGTAGTTATAAGATTTTGTTTATTAATGTCTGGAGTTCAGTTAATAAAAATGTTTATCGTTTGGATCCAAATACTTTTCTTATTTTATAACTTTATACTTGTAATTAGAACTACTTAAAATGTATCTGGGTATTTTGAAAATCAGATAGATATTGCCAAACATCTTCCATTGATAAAGAATAGGAATTAAAGAAATTTGTGATCATTTAATAGACAAAATAAACAATATTTATAAATAGCTCAATTTTTAAAAAGAATGACAAATAATGTATTAGATCAATAATGAATACTATATTGGTTTTTCCACATGAATGATTTTTTTAATTTGATAAGCAGCATCACAGCTGATGTGTTGAATATTGTGATATATATATTTTTTAAAACAAATCTATGATCCTTTAGGCAGTATGATTATTTTCAAAATTATTTTATTTTGATACTAGTCCCATCCAAAAATGTTTGGCAAGTAACTAATACAAGAAAATATAAAAATTATTTGAGATCATCATATAAATGAGATGATTAGATAGTGTGTGTGTTTTGAAAAATATTACTTCTTATGGAATAAATTATGAATTACCTAGAATGTTTTAATTATTTGATTAATCATATTAGAATTTCTAACCATACACAAAGAAAGATTTTTGTCTGTTATGTTAAATTTGATAAGAAATAAAATTAATATAAAAATACAAAGTGAGTTAAATTTTACTAATTTAAATAAATTTTGAATTTCCTAAGCACTAATATTTTCACAAATTACAGAATAACTTTAAAAACTTACACTTTATTTCATTGTTGTAGGTTAATATTTTATATATCTAAAATTGGTCCAAGTGTGTTAAGTGTTATAATATGATTTAATAAATCTTATTTTTTAATCATTTCATATGATTTATTAGACAGTAAATATTTATTCTAATTTAAATGAAAATAAAGATATATATATATATAGAAGAAACAAATTTTTCATCAAAAATTAGAGAGGAATAATAATTTAATAAAATTAGGGAGAGAAATATATCAATGCGAGAATACTACAAAAGAAAAGAGTTTCCTCCTAAAGAATAGTCTATTCCTATTTTTGGATCTCCTATGTAAAACATATAAACTATTAATTACTTTAGATTCTTCAGATATCATTTATCTAACAAGGTCTTGTTTTTTAAATAGTAAGAAAATCCACAATTGAATTTATAATGGAAGAATCCTTATTTCAGCACATCTCTTACCATAATTTCTAATTTTCTCACCAAATAATTTGAATTAAAGTTTTATGTAATTTTAGAGCATAAATATCAAAGTTTCAAATATTTCCCTTATAAATTATGACAGTGAACTTTTTCTAGCATGTCATAAGTACTAGAAAATTCATTTTGTACAATTTATGAGAATATATTTTGAAAAATAGAATAAAACCAAATATAAATAACTACAGAATGAAGATGTTAATTTTTTTAAATTTATTCTTGGTAAAAAAATATAATTTTGTTTTTAAAATTCTTAGATGTTGAATACTGATGTATTATCTTAAAAATAATGCTGAGAATAAATTTTAAGAACTGCCTTGTATGTTTTTATCTAATATGATTATATTTAACTCATTTATTTGTGTAAATGTGTTGTACTTGTTGAAATTTAATTGCTTAATTCTGTATTTCACAAGACAATTATATTTAGATTAGTATAATGATCATATAAATTTATATTTTTTTATAAACATATAAGTACAAATTAAAATATATTTGCACCATATTTTTGTCTAATTCTTAACAATAAAACTAAAAAGTTTTTCTAAATAAAATTTGTTCTGTAAATTATTTTCCTTATAAATTTCATAGTTTCTATGTTATTAATTATATTAAAATAAGGTATATTTCTTAATATCATTAAAATGGTAATGGTCCTAGTTCTGATAGTCATTCCAGTAATATTTATTTATCATAAAGTAATGTCTTAAAATTATATGACTGTATTTAGAGCATTACTGTTCGCTATATGCATATGATTTCAGTTTACAAAAGGAAGACTTGTGATGGAATTGTTGCAGTGAAAGGAACTAAAAAAATTAAAATATTCATTATGTACACTTTTTTTAGTCTTAAACATATCTCTAAAAATAAATTATTTGTTCTTTTTTACACATATAAATGTTTTTTCTTTGAACATCTATTTTTAAACTACCCATTGAACTTTAAAATCTAAGGATATTGAATCAATTATAAAATATATTCTGTACCAAAAATTAATTTATTATACTAATATTTTAGTATAAATTAGTTTACTATAGAAAACATTTTAAAATTGTTTTATTTTCTTTTACAAAAAAAAAAAAAAAAAAAAAAAATACTGTAAATGTGAAATTTATAAATATTTAAAAAATGTGTAATATAAGTTCTATTACTTTGATGCTTATTACTTTAATATTTCTGAAATCAGCGTCACTATGTAAATTTTGTTTTTATAGTTTTACTTGAAGTTCTGACTGCAATGTTTAAAGATGTTTTGTTGGAAGAAATTTTTAAACCTCAACTTGTTCTTACTAAAGAAGCAATAATGGCTGTTTTTGAAAAATTGGCACATTCATCAATAATGAGATTAAATCCTGGCAGTATGAACAAGGTATGATTTATTTACTGTGTTTTCCTGTATAGTCAGCGGATTATGTGTTAAAAAAGTTCCGAATTTTGTTGTGCGTATTATACGCAGCGACAGATTATCTGGTAAAGAACATTCTTCATTAGAAAAGCTTACAAGAAAGTTTTGAAAGAAACACTGTTTATGTTTCATAAAATAAATAATAAGTGGTACCAAGTTTAAATGACACACTTGAGTCATTTAATCTATAATCAACTTTGTCCAATTATATTCAAAACAAATTCGGTTCCTCATACAGATATTAAAGTTCCATTTCGCTGTCGCCATTTCGCAGTTTGTCTTGTCTTGATGTGAGCTGTTTTGTTTTGAAAATATTTAAATTCGCATATTATCACATGGAAGCCAAAACTCTTAAGTTACACAGCAGAATTTAAATTAAAAGCTATAGCGAACGCAAATAAAAAAAAAAGAGAAGCATTATGCGAAAAAGAGAATTATAATGCGAAGTGAAACACAAAGACGTATGATATAAAAGAAAAATGTACATGAAAGAAATGGATTATTTACAAATTGCGTATGTAATTCGTATTATATACGCAATTTGTAAATAATCCATTTCTTTTATTTAAATATTAACCAAGCAAATATATATATTTTTTAATATGTCTAACATAGTTTTAAAAGTCAGAAGATAAATATCGATAAGTTTTACAGGAATCTCCTCGAAATTATCACTATTGGTCGATCTCGAGCTTTCATCTCAAATTTATTGCACTTTGCGATGAGGTGGTTCCATGCAGATTTTTTTCCATAATAAATGCTTTTTTTCTGAAAAATTTTTTATATTTTTAATCATACTGTGCATTTTTTATTTTATGTAACACCCAAATCATCGGCATTACAAATTTTAGGCTATTCGTTGAAAAAAATTGCGCGGATTATGCGACACATTTTTCCCTTTTACTTGGAAAAAAGGTCTTGCGAATAATATGCTGCTGGGGATTATATACAAGAAAATACGGTGGAATAAATAGCCTTTAAAATTAAAGTAAATGCTTGTATAAAACTTTAAATTTTTCTTTGTTTGAAAAACTGCTTAACTTTTTCATAGATATATGTATTAAATAGATTATATTTCTATTTAAAATTTCACTAAATAAAAAAGATAAAAAAAATTTATATGTCCTTCAAAACATTTACTAAAAGTTATATGTAGATCATTCCCATAAGAGTAACATTTTTCTTATTTTAACACATTATTATTAAAATGATTCATTGTATTTCTTGGTTAATAGAATTAAAAATTTATGTAATTAATCATTTGAGGTATTATGTTAATTTGGAAAGTGAATTTTCACCTATGTATCAACACTATTATAGTGTTACTTACATAGTTTTAATAACTTCCTGATACAAATCTTGATACCTGAAATGAAAAATGATTAAAGCTTTAGTATTCTTGTTATAGGCCATTTCAAATATAAAACATTTAAGAAAAATTTTTTGTATTTAAAATAGCTGAACAAGGAAAGTTTAGAGTAACAAGGAATAATTTGTTAGAATAATCTTTTTTGATGATCATAATAAAGAAAAATATAATAAATTATACATCAAATTAAAACATAAAATCACTGAGTAAAAAATTAACTAAAAGCATTTCAAGATATTTTGGAGAGGTAGGGGAATTTAAGAATTACTGGAATATTAATCTAGAACTGAATCCCCCCCGACACACACACACATAGAGAGAGAGAGGAATTGGAGTTGTAGAAAAAAAATGGTGAACTGGGATCTCAGGAAAGTGGTCTTTACATTTAAGTGAAAGTGTGTAGTTGCGTCTGAATGATTAGTCGTCTAAGGTTAATTTTACAAGCTCTGTAGTGAACTTACCTGTCCGGGGAATATATTTTTAGGAAGACTTTACTCCTATTTTTATTATTGCTGATAAAAATTTGCATTTCTGTTGGCCACAAACTGTAAATGTAGTTTGAGTAATTATCTTTAATCTTAGTTTTGTTTTGTTAAAAAATCTAACTGCATTCCTTTCTGTGAAATTTTAATTTTAAATATTTGATGTCAAATCTTTAAATTATTTAATACAGAATTAGAAAAGTAATTACATATGCAAGACTGGTATATGTATTTTTTTAATGATTCAAAGCATAGGATATATTTGTAAGCTTATACTATTTTCTTCAAAACAGATGTTTGATTTGATGTTCATGGTTTTCAAATTCCAAATGACAAACTGTATTTACCCAGAAGATTTTCTTTTGGTTACATTGAATCATTTGGATGGAATTAAGGAATTTCCAGCAATTACGCCAGAGTTGAAACAGAAAGTGGAAACTGTTATAATGACTATAATTCAAGTAAGTAATTATACAAGACATATATTTTTACTGGAAATGAAGTTAATATGATTTTCCTTTAACTCAAATCTTAAATTCTCTATGTCTTAACTTTATTATCAGTTTTTGTGGTTTTTATAAATACTTTCAAAATAATCACAAAGCTATCTTTAGTTAATAAGAATAAAACATTTTGGAAAATATTTTAACAAGTTTTTACTCTTCCGTTGGAAATTCAATTCATGGCTGTAAGTCTGATGGTAGCAAAAACGTTTTGCTTAAATGCATTTAACTAAATTGTATAGTGTATTAAAAGAATGAATAATGGCAGTCTGTGTTAAATTGAATATTTTTAATATATTTTTTCTAATATAGTTTTTACTAAATTTTTTCAAAATAAACTTAATGTTTTCTATCAAAACAGTTATTTCTAAAATAATATATGTTAGATACCAATTTTTTTATGAAATGATAAAAATCTTTCTATTGTATTTAATTATAGATGAATTAAGTACAATAGATTATTATGAATTAAGTACAGAGAGCATTTAAATTGGCAAATTAAGGTAATATTTCTGGGAAACAATTTTGGTTAGTGTTCTTGCTTTCAGTTCAACTGTCTGGAGTTTCAATCCCTCCTTTGGCTTGAATGTTTGTAGTGGTTTGGAATTGCTTTTAAATTGTAGGTCTCTGTTTAATTAGCCCTAGTGTACAGAAATGACCATTGAGTGACAAACAAACCAAATTTGGAAACAATTTTAAGTACTGGTAAAACTTAATGTTCTTAAGTTTTGAATGAAAACTTTTGAAGAATTTCTAGAAGAATATTTGTATAAAGGATATTCTCAGGTAAGAGTTTCAGAAAATGAATCATAAGTGTGTCTGTTAATTATCTCTTGTATAAAACCAAATACAATTTCATATCAAATTTGTGTTCTGAATGTTTAAAAGAAAATCATATTTATATTAAGATTTTTAATCATACATTATTATATGTGTTTTGTCTAAGAATTTATCTTCAATAAAATTATTTTTATGAATATAAAGATTTACTAATGGTTGGTATAAATAAGTCAATGTTTGTAGTATTTTAAAGCAATATTTTTAATCTTAAATGTTTTATCCATCTATTCATTAAAATATTGTTCTATTTTGTTAGTGGTTTTTACTTAAAAGCGTGTTGAAGGAAAAACTATTATTTTATCAAGAAAATGTGCTACAAACTCTTGAATAATTTGAAATAGTAGCTTCTGAAGTAGTTATTAAAAATGATTTAAATGTGCATAAAATTACCAGCTTAATATCATTGAAATGGTATGATTTAATGATCTGTTAAGAGATGTAAATTGGATTTTATAAGAATGAACATTTTATTTTTCAGAAATACAGGACTTTGATTCATCTTGAATTTGAGCGGATATATGAAATTATCATGCATTTCCTGAAAGATTGCAATACCAGAGTAAGAATAGATTTCATATTTTATAAATATTACTTTACTAAGATATTTTAGAACTGGAAATACAATTTCATCCAATATTCATTTTTGTAAAAGCAAAGTGCTTATAACTAAAAATAAATAAACAAGTGAAGTTTAAAAAGTAAATTAAGTCCATTAACTTGTGAAAGCATTCCATACATATGTTGCTAAAAATGTGTAGAAAGTGCAGACAATGAGTATACTAGTTTATATTGAAAAACACTTTCTTAAGGAACAAATATTTTTCCATTTAAACTACAGTAGTTTCAATTTGCATCATTATTACTTCTTTAGCAAATAATTTACTTTGAAGATAAATTGAATTTAAGATATTTATTATTATGTAACTTCATATTCAGCTTAACTTGCTATAGTTTATGCATGTATACTTTTGATGAAGCTTTAGTATTGAATGTTATTGCTTGCACTCTTTGATATTAGTACTGAGTAAGATTTGTTTGCACAAATCCATCTATCTTATGCCCAGGCTGGTAGCTGAGTGGTTAGAGATCTTGCTTTTGTTTCAATAATCCATAGGTTCGAATCCCACCTTGGTGTGTTGGCAGTGGTTTGGAATCAGCCTGTCATCACTTCTGTGAGTCGATAAAATTGAGTACCAAGCATGCCTGGAAACTAAACACTTGGGTTTCTCATTAAACTGACCACCAAACGAGGACATGTACTTTGCACCTCAGAGTCACCCCCACCCCACTATCAAGAAAACATATGGACTCTTTTTGTTGGCTTTGGCCCCCAAACGGGTTGTCATGCCATGGAGTTTAGTTGTTTAGAGTCCACTTTTAGCCATATATCCCAGTCTAATTAGCCCTTGTGTGCAGAAAATGAACATTGAACAGCAAACAAACTAAACTAATCTAAATCTTTTGTGCTGAGTGAGTCCTTAAATAATTGCTGATTCCCAATTAAGCAATTTTTAATTTCAAAATATGCCCCAGCTGTAGACATTTATCTCTTTTTTTTTCTTTTTTTTTTGTGGACATTATTCTTTGGGAACATATAGATACTTTCACATTACATTTGTAGGTATCTGTAAATCTTAATCTAATTACCACTTATTTGTAAAAGTTTATTTTAGATCAAGAAAAAATTTAAAATTAAAATATATGCTAGCTAACGTTTTATATATATCGATAAAAATACAATATTAAAGAAATTATGATGGGTACAGGATTTCACTTTAATTCTTAAAGTATAAAAGCTTAACTTTCAGTTGAATGGTTAGTGCTTTGGTTTTTGTTTTAATAGTTCATGACTTCAGTTTCTCTCTCATCTAGAGATCTTGTAATTAGGAATCTACTTTAAACTTTAGGTTTGTGTTTAATTTAGACCTCTTGTGTTAAATGTTGAACAAACATCTTAAAGCAAGTTGACATTTCATAAGTATTTTTTCTAAGTATTGTTTTTATTATTCTCCATTTTAAATTAAATATTTTTTAAGATAATAATCTTCCTTTTATAAATCCACCTTAATCTTAATATTATGTTCCCTCTATTAGAAAAGAATGAGAATAGTATGAAGGCCAAAAATATTTCTTACTGTTTTGAATATTTCTCTCGTTCTATAATTGTGCTTCTTAGCAACAATTAATTTGAAAACAAATATAACCGTACATAAATTGTTTGTTTCTTTGGAAAAATTGCTTAAAATTCAATTAAAATGTTTATTTCATTAAAACATATAACTATCAATCTGTTCAATTCTCTGATTTTTGAAAAACTGTTCTTATGCTTGAGTAACTTCAGAAGAAATACTGCTAGTGTTAATAATAAGTAGTTTAAATATTATTTTTTTCAACGGCAGTAAACATTATAGCTGAAAATTTTTCAAAATATAATTTTTTTATGAATTAAAATCTTTTAGAAACTATACACATTAAAAGCTGAAATGTAAGTCATTGTTGAGCTCTATTTTGTGCTCTCAATGTAAAATAATATACATATCTATTTTATATTTCCAGTTTTTTTTTTTTACTCATTACCAAATGAAAATCAAATCAAACTGCATAATAATTGTAATATCATATATATATATATATATATATATATAAGTGGGCTGTTGAATAGTTGACACCCTAGTCTCTAGTCCAACAGTTAATAAGTTCAATTCTCACCTCATGCATGTAGAGTGACAAATAAACTTTTCTTTATCCTGAATAAAGCCTTCATAGCTGACTCCTGATATATCATATTCAATAAGAAATTTTTTCAACTTCAATTTTTCGAGTTTAAAATTTTTGCAATTTTCTTCTATTTCTAATGTTTTGATTTAGTTGTTTTTTGATGTTGCGGTGCCCTGGTTGGTTAAGATGTCATTCTCATTACCGGAAGGTATTGAGCTCAAATCCCTGACAAAGCAGAAAATCTGCAGTGTTCAGTAATGGCGACTGGGGCATGTATATAATCCGCAGCGGCGTATAATCCGCTGCAATTTTTTTTCGGTGAATAGTCTAAAATATGTACTGCTGATAATATAGGTGTCACATAAAATAAAAAAATGCACAGTAGGATTAAAAATTTAATAAATTGTATAGAAAAAAAGCATTTATGAAAAATATCAGTCTAGATCCAATTCATCGCAAAGTGCGATAAACTGGAGATGAAAGCACGAGATCGATCAAAAGCGATAATTTTGAGAAGAGATTCTTGTAAAACTTACTGATATTTAGCTTCTAATAACTTTTAAAAAGATGTTAGACATATTTAAAATTTGCTTTGTTAATATTTAAATGAAAGAAATGGATTATTTACAAATTGCGTATTTAATATAATTTATTTACACCGCGCGTGCTTTGTTTTTCACTTCACATTAACACATTTGACGCCATTGTTTTTATTTGCTTTCGCTATAGCTTTTAATTTAAAATCTGCATGGTAACTTAAAAGTTTTCGCTTCCATATGACGATATACGAATCTGAATATTTTCAAAACGAAACAGCCCACATCAAGGCAAATTGCAAAATGACGTTAGCAAATTTACAACTGTAAAATCTTTAAAAAGAACTGAATTCGTTTTTGAACGTAATTGCACATAGCCGATTATAGTTTAAATAACTCAGGTGTGTCCTGGTACCACATGCTATTTATTTTATGAAACATAAAGAGTATTTCTTTCAAAACTTACTTGTAAGCTTTTCTGATGGAGAATGTTTTTCATCAGATAATCCGCGGTGGCGTATAATACGCACGGAACTTTTTTTAACACATAATCCGCGGATTATATACAGGAAAATACGGTAAAATATGTCGTGGTTGCAATGTCCTCTATGTTCCCATTCCAAATTACATCTGGGGGTATTTGGAGCTGAGCCATGGGTCTTTTTTGGCTTCAATCTCTAAATTGGAAGATCCAGATGGTACTGCCATCTAGGAGCCAAAGTCGTATTTCCACCTTAGTATGGGGGTGCTTTTTACAAAAACAAAAGGCACTCTTTCTAACTTCATTTGCCCAGTCCCTAATGGATGGGCTTGTCTTCACCAAGTGTCTTAAGTAACAACATAATTTTTGAAGAAATACATTTTTTAAAACTAACTTGTGTTTCATCAGTGAAGAAGTTATAAATCTTTTTAGTTTCTGTTAAACTTGCTTTCTGCCTCTTAACTTTCTTATCTGAAACATGACAAAAAATCATAAGTTATTCTTTAGTATTGTTAACTTCTGTGTTTATAAAGTGTTTTGCTTTCACTTTTTGAAGGTAAATTTCAGAAATACTTTCATTAAGAATTTCTGAGATTCGTGATTTCTTATACTGGATTGTTGAATCTTATAACTAGCTCTAAGAATATTTATTATTTAAATGACTATCAATTTTAAAATATTTTTCCCCAAACCTGTTGTATTTTTTAAAAAAAGAATTCAGTTGGAAAATCCACAAATTTTCAATATTGATATTTTCTTGAAGGCTTTGTTTAAAAACTATACTTCACTGTAACTTTTACCTTTGTATTATGTGACTAGTTGTTGAACAGCTTTCGTATTGTCTATACACAGAATTTTTAAAGGAAGAAAGAAATATATTTTAACCCTTTGATGGTTATGAACGAGTTCAGCTCGCAATCGAATTGTGCTTCATAATGCGCTCAAACGAGTTCCGCTCGGGAGCAAGATTTTGACCGAAATGGTTAGTTACGAACGTTACTCGCGTAGTGAAATTTTACCCAATGCGCGCTGACGAGCTGACTTCGTTCGCTATTATTATTCTGCACTGATTGTGTTTCAAACGAATGCTACTCGCGAAATTTAGTTAGTTTTACTGTCTAGAGACAAGTTACATTGGCAGTACGAGTTCCATGAATTTCTTTGCATAATGAAGGTGGATTTTTTTTTTTTTTTTTTTTTTGACCTTGTTCATTTTGTACGTATTTTAGCGCGGTTTTTAGGGTGTTTGTACAGTAAAATGGATCAAAAGCGAAAGTTAGATAGTTATAATGATGAATATGATACAGAAAGCTTATCAAGTTTTGAATCTGATGAAGACTCACACACAAAATATGTTTATGTAATTACTGTATTTATACTGTGCTTCATAAAGTTTTACATTAGTTGTATTTATTTAGTCCTTTCAATTTAATGTTTGTCTTATATTTATAATTAACTATTATTATTTATATAATTGGTTATAATCATTAATAATTTACTGTTTAATAATTATTTTAAAGAACGTAAAAACTGTTATTTATTTACTACAAATACTTTAAGACATTTTTAAAATGCGCGAGGCGAGCTGTCTACGGCATCGCCAGAGAAAGGTGACATTTTCGGAAGAACGGCAGGGGAAAACAGCTGACACTTTCGACTACTGTTTACTCCCAATGCTTCGCGAATTAAGTAAACGGAAACTGCTCATTTTCATAACCGTCAAAGGGTTAATGTATTAAATGATTCAAAGTGTTAGGCGGGGAAGAAATATTATATATTCTTCCCCTCCCCAGTTTTATATTAATTGTTTTGAAATTTTTCCAACAATATTTACTAGTATCAAGGAAATTGAGCTTACCATTGCCAAAGTAGGATTGCTTTCTTTAGAATTTGATGTTCCGGGTTTGATCCCAACCACTATTTTGAATATCAGGAGATAGATATTGCTCTTCTGCCTTCACCATGCACATCTGCCAGGGTGTGCTTGGTAATTTTCCAGATTTCCTCTTTTGCCATACATGATTATGCCCACTGTCTATCAAAAGTCCTGAAAAGAGGCTTGTTTCTCTTTCCTTTGATTGGCTTGAATTTTATGATCTTTCTTTAGTATCTGGTGATAGCAAGTTATAATTTTTTTGACACCTAAAATTAGAAATAAAAGATGCTTTATAGTTAGCAGTGTATCTCTGGGTAATGAAATACTTTAAAATAAATTAGTCAGAATAAGAAATGTTCTTATTTAAAATGTAAAACAAAGTACAAAACTCCCATAAATTAGTTGAATGTTAAACTCAATGTTAATATATTTCTAGGTTACAATTCTAAATCACAAAACAAGTCATTATTATCAAATTAGTTATTTTTATTAGTTAATTATAAAAGTTTTATAAGCAATATGATTCAACTGAGTGCCAGTAAACAGCTGCAAAACTTTGACAAATAGTCTATTAAAATAGTTAGAAATGTTTTTTAACATTTGCAATGCATCATGTGAATGTGGGTATAATCTTATATAATATAGACGAAGTTGTAGAACATAACAAAATTATTCCTATGGCAATAATACCCCTAATAATATTTCTTAAAGTATTTTAGAATGTTCAAAGGGTTCTTAATTTGTCATTAATAAATTTATGAAATATGAATATAAGTATGCCAATTAGTGTTTTTCATGGTACGAAAATAAAGCATTACACACAAAAGCTATTGCATTATACATATATACTTATAAAAAAGTACTTATGTATAATGCAGTACATAAATACTTCTTATTTTATTAAAAATTCAAGTTTTCTTATTTTGTTAAAATATATATATATATATATATATTTCACAATATTTTAGGTGTCAGTGCTGATGAAAAATGGACTGCAGCGTTGTAATGGTGAATTAGTTGCTCCTGATCCAGTGAGAAAAAGGAAAGCTATTAGTTCACAGTATGTATTAATTAAATTGAACGCAAATAAAAAAAAAGATGAAAATTTCATAGATTTGATCTGAAGAAATAAAGATTTATTAAGATTGTTTATCATAAATATTTGATTTTTTTTCCCCCTTTCATTTTCCAAATGTGTTTTGTCTTCATCCAGGCTTCTTCTTTTAGATATGAGATGTATTTGTAAACTTATATCCTTTTCATGCCTATTGATTTGACATTTTTAACATAATTTTCCACATTCATTTATCTTTAAGAAACGTGTTTGTTGTCAGTTTTCCATTCCACCTGATTTATTTTCCAATAGTTGAGTCACTTAAAACTCATGCTACACTTTTTATTACATTTAAATGCTATGTCTTCAGAATATTAAATGCTAACAAAACATCATTGCAAGTATTCTAGTGCTTTGTAAAGTAGTGTGTTCAGAAATGCTGTGAGAACTCACCAAATAAAACAGGATATAGTTCATTTAAACATTTTCCTGTTGATTTGGTGCGCTCTGGCTTTCTTGTCGACAATTAATGGGTAGAATTTCCTTAACAGATATCTAAAAATGTCATTAAAATCTAAACAAATATAATTCTTTGATTTATGATCTCATAAATATTAAGTATGCCTAAATAATTAGTATACTTCTAGTATACAGTATCTAAAAAGTAATGTAAAAAGAATAAGTTCAAGAATCCATACAAAACTATAGTTACAGAAAGAAAATGCAATTTTTATACCGTTGATCATTGTAACAGCAGAGATGATAAACTTTAAAATTTTAAAGAATCTTTGAAAAAATCAACAATTAAATTATTATATTTTAAAATTGATAGACTATTTTACAAATAAAAGTATTGTTTATCAGACTTGACAAAACTAAAGTGTATTTTAATATAAGTAGAGAAAAAAGTTTTAAGAAGAAAAGAGTTGCCATTTTTTTAAAATGCTAGCAATCAAATTCAACACCTTTTACTTGTCTTTTGTTAAACTTGGCGGCTCAAAAAAGTCTGCCAATACTTTAAGCTCTAGTAGTCTGAATATTCTTTTTTATTGTCTCTTAGTTGATTTTTTATTTGGAGCAAAAAAATTGGAGAAAGCAAAATATATATATATATATATATATATATATATGTGTGTGTGTGTGTGTGTAGAAATTTTTTTTTTTTTGGATTTGATAGGTACCAGCTTCTGAAGAATAATGTACAATTGGTTTATTATTGTAAAAGTTTTAAGTGAAAATCCTGGGAATACCTTATAAAAGTAATTTTCTTGTTGAGTATAAAAATACTTAATAAAATGCTGCTTTTCTCTGCATAGCAGTTCCAAAATTTTCAGTTGCTATTATGTTTAACCATAAAAAAAAAAATTTGATCATTTTAATTAAACACTTCTTAGTACTATTTCAACTTTTTAAATTAATCATTTAGTTTCAAAAGTGTATTGGTTGAAAAATAATTAAGTTCCACTTCAAGTCCACACAATGGTTCTGTGTTTAACAGACAAAAATACATTTATTAAATTTCCAGTGAATGTCAATATGGAATGATATTCATTCCTTTGAAAATTTAATTTTTTTTTATTTTTTTCTAGAAAGAAATTCTTTTATATGATAAATTTGTTATGTATCTGGCAACAGCCAGATGAGAGAACCTTCCAAGCTGTGTGACGCGCTCGTGCTTTGTTTACTTTTTCGAGTTTCGTTTTGTACATGTTCGGTGTAGTAGTTGTTATGCTCGTTCGTGCCTGTGTATCTTAATGCTAATAAATGTCTTTTGTGTGTATGTAAAACGAATCGTATCGTCTCTCGGTCTACCTGACATACATGACAAAAGAATTGGCGACGAGGATGGGATCTTCAAACATTAATTTTGAATCTTATGATGCGTCTGTGGAAGACTGGTCCAGTTATGTGGAACGTTTAGAATCTTACTTCGTTGTTAATGGGATCGAAGATAAAATGAAAGTCCCTGCTATTTTAAGCCTTATGGGAGCAACAACGTATAAATTGTTAAAGAATCTGGCCACTCCGAACATTCCTTCAGAATTGACTTATCAAGATATCGTAAAATTACTTTCGGAACATTTGAATCCGAAACCACTAGAGATGACAGAACGGTTTCGTTTCTACAAGAGGAAGCAATTTGAAGGTGAGTCCATTCCAAATTATTGTGCCGAATTACAAAAACTATCGATACACTGTAACTTTGGGAACAATTTAAGTACGATGCTTCGTGATAAATTGGTGATGGGTCTCAAAAACGAAAGTATACAGAAAAAGCTGTTAGCAGAGGATAAGTTAACATACGAAAAAGCTAAGAGCATTGCATTCGCAATGGAATCTGCTCAGAGAGATGTGTGTGAAATTCAGAATCAAATGGTATCGATAAAAAAATTACATAGTTCGCAAGATAAAACTTTAAAAAAAGATTTTTCTAAATTTAAGAAATCTGAACCTACAAAGAAGTTTGATAAATCTCGGAAATGTTACAGATGTGATAGTACTCAACATTTAGCTCACGAATGTAAGCACAAGAATACTCAATGTAGGAATTGCTTAAAGAACGGGCATTTGGCAAAAGTCTGCCGCTCAAAACGTAACGAAACAGTTAAACAAATAGAATCTTGTTCTGAAACTGTACCAGTTAATAGCGTTAAATCACCACGACATGCAAAGGATAAGATTTTAATAGAAATTTTTGTTGAAGGGAATAAATGTTTATTTGAATTAGATACTGGAGCTGCTATTAGTTGTATGAATGTGAATGAATTTAAGAAACTTTGTCCTGATGTAGCCATTAAGCCTACCAAATTATTGCTTAGGAATTTCGATAATTCTATGATAACATCAGCTGGCCAAGCTGTGGTGCAAATTCAATACAAAGATCAAATTAATACAGAAACTATTTATTTAGTACATGCAAAAGTAAACGCAGTTTTTGGTCTTGAATGGTTGAGAAATTTCAAATTAGACTGGAGCTCAATTAAAGCAGTTCGGGTTGAAAATTGTAATTCTCGAACCAATAAATTAAATATCTTGCTTCAAAAGTATGAGAAAATTTTTTCTCCGGGTATCGAGAAACTGGAAAAGTTTTGTTGCCGTCTTCAAATGAAACCTAATTACAAACCGGTATTTTTTAAACCTCGACCAGTACCATTTGCTTTAAAAGAAAGAATAGAAACTGAGCTTAATAGGTTAGTTGCAGAAGACATCATTGAGCCGGTGACATATAGTGATTGGGCTACACCAATTGTTCCTGTCATCAAACAGAATGGGAACCTACGAATCTGTGGTGATTATAAGGTGACTATCAACCCGGGACTACAAATTGAACAGTATCCTTTACCCCGTATCGAGGACATTTTTGCTGAACTGTCAGGAGGGGAGTTCTTTACTAAAATCGACTTATCTGAGGCATACCTGCAAATGTTAGTTGATGAGAAGGACCGACATCTATTGACGATCAATACTCACAAGGGTTTGTTCCGTTACAAGAGAATGAATTATGGTATAGCCTTAGCTCCGGCAGTGTGGCAGAGAGCCATTGAACAAGTTTTATCAGGCATCGCGGGGGTACACGTATTTTTAGACGATATTACCATTACGGGGAGAAATGATCAAGAACATTTTGAAAGGTTAGAATTAGTGCTACAGAGACTAGAAGAATATGGTCTCAGAGTAAATAAGCGGAAAAGTGAATTTTTTAAGAAATCTGTGAATTATTGTGGTCATACAATTGATAAATTCGGCCTCCACAAAACACAAGAAAAAATCGATGCAATTACGAAGGTACCAGTTCCAAAAACTGTATCTGATTTGAAGAGTTTTTTGGGTTTAGTCAATTACTACGGAAAATTTATTCCCAACTTATCTACTCGAGTCGCTCCTCTCAATAATTTACTGCAGAAAGGTACTAAATTTTTGTGGACTGCAGAATGTGAAAAAGCTTTCAAGGCATTGAAACAAGAAATTGCTTCAGACAGAATTTTATGCCATTATGATCCTAAGTTACCTCTTGTATTACAAACTGATGCATCACCAGTTGGAATCGGAGCAGTTTTAAGTCACATTATGCCAGATGGTTCAGAAAAACCAGCGATGTTTGCATCAAGGTCATTAACTAAAACAGAACGTAATTATTCGCAGATAGACAAGGAAGCATTGAGTATCGTATGGGGAGTAAAGAGATTTTATCAATATTTATTTGGTCGACATTTTGATCTCGTAACCGATCATAAACCCCTAGTATCAATTTTCGCACCTAATCGTAGTTTACCATGTCTATCAGCAACACGAATGGTTCATTATGCACTTTTTCTCCAAGCATTCAGTTATACAATTAAGTATCGAAACACTAAGAATCATGGCAATGCCGATGTACTTTCACGGTTACCACTAGCAGTTAATAAGGACTGTGAGTACTTGACTGAAGCAGACGTGACAAATATTTCGCAAGTCCAATTAATGCCTGTTACAGCAACTGACATAGCTAGAGCTACTAAAACTGATAAGAAATTGTTCGAACTGTATGAAAGTTTAAAATCTGGAACTGAATTACCTGAGCCTTGGAAAGGTAGAGAATCTGAATTTTCATTGCAAAATGGTTGCATAATGTATGGTCATAGAGTATGCATTCCTGAAAAGTACCAGAATCAAGTTTTGGAAGAACTTCATGTTGGACATCCCGGAATTGTCAAAATGAAGGCCATAGCTAGAAGCTACTGCTATTGGCAAGGTATTGATTCCAGTATCACAAATTTTGTTCAGAACTGTTCAGCTTGTATCGCAACGAGGAACGAACCAGCAAGGATAAATCGACATCCGTGGGAATGGCCAAATGGACCTTGGCAAAGGATACACGTTGACTACGCTGGTCCTTTTATGGGGAAAATGTTTTTTGTTGTCTCTGATGCATATTCGAAGTGGATAGAAGTCATTCCGATGAAAAATATTACAGCTAGTTTTACAATTCATCATCTTCGTATTCTTTTTGCTCATTATGGAATTCCCTTAACTTTGGTTAGTGATAACGGCGCAAGTTTTACTAGTTATGAATTTCGACATTTTTTGAAACTGAATAATATTAAACATATAACTTCAGCACTGTACAATCCTGCTACGAATGGACAGGCAGAAAGAATAGTGCAGTTATTCAAAGCTTCGTTGAAATCGAGTAGAAGTGATTCTGGAGATCTAAATGTGAAATTACAAAGATTTTTATTACAGTATAGAATAACTCCACATTCTCTCACGGGAGAAACTCCGAGTGCCTTGTTTTTGAAGAGATGTATTCGCACTAGGCTTGATCTTTTTAAACCAAACTTGAGAGACAAAGTTGTTCAGAAACAGAGTTCGAGACTTGACACAGAACCTATCTTGCGTGAGTTTCAGGAAGGGGAGAAAGTAGCCGTAAGAAATTATTCCGGACCTAACAAATGGAAAATTGGAACAATTATAAACCGTGATGGAACTTTGAGTTATAACATACAAGTTGGAAATGAAATTTGGAAGAGACACGTAGATCAAATAAGGAAATGTGGGAAGTTGATTGAATTATTCCAAGGTGCTACTGAAACTCCAATTTACGATAAAGAATTGAATTTTCCAGATGAGCCAGTATCCGATAATGTTGCTGAATCGGAACCGCCTGCACCTGCACCTGAAGTTGTCCCTGAACCTAAAGATGTACCTGTATCTGCCACTCCAAGTGATGATATACGACCTAAGCCTGTACCAGACGATTCCGGAAAGCCGAAAACTGATGTGCCACTCCGACGCTCAAACCGAATCAGGAAACCTCCAAAGAGACTCGACTTGTGACTCTATATTTTGTCGGGGAGGAACTGTTATGTATCTGGCAACAGCCAGATGAGAGAACCTTCCAAGCTGTGTGACGCGCTCGTGCTTTGTTTACTTTTTCGAGTTTCGTTTTGTACATGTTCGGTGTAGTAGTTGTTATGCTCGTTCGTGCCTGTGTATCTTAATGCTAATAAATGTCTTTTGTGTGTATGTAAAACGAATCGTATCGTCTCTCGGTCTACCTGACATACATGACAAAATTATTTCAAAACTTTGTATACTGAAATATTTGTGAAATTATTTGTGACAAGTATCAAAATCTCAGCCTCTTTGATGACAAATTTAATGAAAGATATTAGAATGATGACATTTCAATTGAGTATGAATCAAAATAATTAGTTCAATATTTATTTCAATGTATAAACAAAAAAGTATTTTTATATCTAGTAATATTGATTTTGTGAAAGCATGGCTATAAATTCTTCATTTTCCTGCCATTTAAAAACATTGTAGCATAGCAAACACTATTAGTATCTAAAAATAGTAATATTTGTGTGCTATGATACAATGGCGTATTCAAATTTGCCTCTAGATTATTTTATAAAACTGTTATTCATTTTGAAAAATAAATATTTCAGTGTCATTGATTATCTGGTAAGTAATTATTCAAATTATTAAAGTTTTCTGATATCAGATCTGATCAGGTAATGTTGATAAACAATGGAAACTTAGCAAAATAATGGATCCCAATATAGACATAAGAGGCTTAGATTTATGTTATGGAATCGGACTTTGCCAACATCAATAAAGCATGAACATGTTTTAAATGTTGTTAAAAAATATTCTTTATTGTATATCCACAAATCTGTTTTAAATGTGAAGTCTAATATGTCAGATTCCTGATTTTTTTGAGGAATTTTTAACTATTTTTACAAAAAATCTGCAGCATTTCTTGGCCTTAAATAGGATTTATAAATTAATTATTACTAAATCATGTAGGAATTTTTTCTATTTACTATACTTTCCTGTATATAATCCTTGGATTATGTTAAAAAAAAAGTTCTTAATTTTGTTTTGCATATTATATGTCACCGTGGATAATCTGATCAAAAACATTCATCATCAGAAAAGCTTAACAAGAAAGTTTTGAAAGAAATACTGTTTATGTTTCATAGAATAAATAAGCTATGAAACGTCTGACTTATATTAGTTATAATCAGCTTGGTCCAGTTACGTTCAGGAATGAATTTGCTCAAAAATATACATGAATTGTTCAAAAATATTCAAATTCATACATCGTCACATATAGAGGTAAAAATTTTCATGTTACCCAGCAGATTTTAAATTAAAAGCTATAGCAAAAACAAATAAAAAAATTGTGACAAACATGTTTATGTGAAGTGAAAAACAAAGCTTGCGCGGATTATACGCTGCGTTGGATTATGCAATGCTTTTTTTCTTTTACATTAAAAAAGATCTTGCGCATAAAACGTCACGATGACTGTATGCAGGAAAATACTGTAATTTAAAAGTGCAATAAGTTTCTTCTGTAATCATGATTGCAGAACTATGTAAGTGTTTCTGTACAAAATTCTGTTATATTTTAACATTAATTTTGGTCTAAGATTTTGATTCCTCCAGTGCTTGAAGGTAGAAAATAAAAAATACAGTTATTAGTTTTTCAATTGCTATGTTTTGTATTGCAAATTACTGTGTTTGTTTTCATGAGATTCTGTGCTTAAGCTTTCTCATTTTTTAAATTGTTAACATAATTATTTCTTAATTACAAAAAAGTCCAATTTTTCAATTTGGAAATTATTTTTTTATCAAAATTTTCTAGTCTAACAATTTAAAAGTTGCTCTGAATTTTTTCTCTCTGTGTTGCTGCATATGATATTTGTAAATTTATTTTAATCAAGAGCATTATAAAATTTATTGGAAGAAATCGTCATTTTTTACATTAGATTTTTTCTTAATTTGAAATTGTAATGAAATTAAGATTTCTAGTTCAAAATTTTAGATTTACTACTTAAAAATGCACGTATTTATTGTCTCCAAATATTAATTCTATTGATTTAGTTTGTTAAACAGAAATATATATGTGTATACTTAGTTATTTCTTTAAAATGTATTAATTAAATTTAACATATATTTTTTAGGATAGTATGTTTGGATGCTATTTTGAAATCATTAGAATAGTGTTCAATTACTTAATAAATGTATTTTTTTATTTTAGTGTAGATAGAAGGAAAGCTGTTGAAATTATGGGGGAAGATGTTAAGAGAAGATGGTTTGAGCAAGTTCCAATTGATTGGTGCGAACTTGACGGAAATCGTGGTCTAGAACTTGGAAAAGATATGTATGTAAACATTTAACATTTTTACTGAGCTATGTATACTTGTATTTAAAACATTTATTGTATGTCAGTTATTAATTGTGTACTAAGCATATGGAGATTTTAATTGCAAAGGAAATATTTAATTAATAAATTTTATCTTTTGCTACTAAAATCTGCATAGTTTACTTGGAACACATCATTGAAAAGATTTTTTTTTTTAAAATTAAGTTTATCCCCAATTTAGGAAACTACATTTGCTTCTGTTTTTAATTAATGTAACTAATATTAAATATATATTTATTGCATATAGTGATTACTTCAAAGAAAATTCTCATGTTTTTCCAATATTAAGAATATCTTTTAAAAGTTAGATAATTTTTTGAATATTTATCCATTTACTTAAAAATTTTGATTTGCCATTTATTTTTCTTAAGAATTTAATTATTTTTTAATGCTTGTAAGTTATATATCTATTATAAATTTCATTAACAAAATTTCCACTCACGACAAAAGCTTACTATTTATTGTTTTAAAAAATGTAATTGAAAACTTTGATTGTTGACTAATGTATTTTATGTTAGGTTTAATTTCTCTGTACAGATATTTTTATAGCATTAAGTTTTAAAAAAAATAAGTACAGAACACAAATTTTATCTTGCACTCACTGTTTAAACTTAAGCATATAGAGAAATATTAATATTTTGGAAGCTAATGTAGAATATAGAAGTAGATGATATAATGCAAATATGTTACATAATAATCTGTTACAGTTTTGTTTCATGAGACACAAAAATGGCAGTCAGATAACAAACTGTAGTTCCAAAATTTATATATAAGTGTAGCTAAAAAGTACACTTGATTGCAATTTCAAAACAGACATATTTATCTTGAAAGATTCATGAGAGATCTTTACTATTACTGTTAGAAATAATGATGCTATGTGCAGACAGTTACACATCCTATTTGATTTGTTGTCTTGCTATATCCATAGTCCGCGACCTTGAATCCTAGATTTTTTTCACTCCTCCAGAATATTGATACGCTGTAACTTGTCACCAGTTATAAAATTTTCTGTTTAATTTACATATAATTAGTTCAAAATAGCCATCTCAGATTAGATTAAGCAAATTTTCTTAGAAATTGAGCTAAAATGCTATATTTAACTGAAACAATTTTTGTTTTTATATTATTTCTTGTCATATTTATTAATAGTTGTGACACTTAATTTTCATAAGTAATTTCTGTTTCCCATTCAAGTAAAGCTGCCAGTTGAATTATTAATGTTCCAGTCTTCTGTTCAACTGTTCGTGTAGTTTCATCTCAGACGTGAATATATGTAGTGATTCAGAATCCCCTTAAAACTTTAGGTCTTAGTCTAATTAGCTTTTATTTACAAAAAAATGAGAGAGAAACATGTTCTTTTTTGCTTGTAATTTCCCTTTTTTTAACATTTTTTCTCCCCCCCCCCTCCCCTATACATAAATATTTAAACTAGGGCAACACTTTTTATTGGCACATAATTAAGAATAAATTTCAAATAGATTGCAAATTTATTCACAAGTGTTCTTATATCTCAGTTAGAAGACTGCTTCTTTTTCCTTATTTTAACATCTATCTTGGCTGTGACTATGGGACAAGCTCTCTAGCGAAGATATCTGAATTCTACGTCTTTCATACAAGATTTAAGTATCTCCATGATATTTGATCTGATTGTGGAAGTACCTTGAAATAAAAAACATAAATTTCTACTAATACATACATATAACTAATAGCATACAGGAATGCCACTTTTCCATGCTAAAAATTGATTTCTTACTTGAAAATTTTTTAAATTTAAAAAATTACGTTAACAAGAAAATTTTTTAATTAAATAAAAAATTTGCTTCCAATAAATATGTAAGCACTTCAATTAAACGTATCGTTTGAGACTTGTTGAAAATAAATTAAATCATCTGTGTTTCATTAACTTCACAAGAGAAGTTCCAAGTGAAAATTGATATTAGATATTAAAATGTGTTGTCAATTAATCTGAGTTTCCTCCATATTGATAAATACCTATTCTTATTGGGCCACTATTAACAATACTCAAAAGTTAAGAGCGTTTTTTGGTATGGTGCGGTTGAATTGTTTTTAGGCAGATTTGTTTTGAATATTCTGAAGGGCTTTAAAAGTGAACTCTTGATAGTTAAATAGCTTTTGTTTAAATTTATCAGCATTATTTATTTCATTGAAAGCATTCATAATCATTGCTTCAATCATTGTTCCTCAATTGAGTGTGGATTTGTCTTGTATGCTCATCCCTTTAACAGTCCCCACATATAAAAGTCATCAGTGGACAGGTCAAGTGACTGAGGAGTCATTTGCTTTGCTCTGAAAAAAAATTGATTTGCCTTTTCTTTATTAAATTATGGAATTTCATGTCTCATCTACTTATATTTTACTTCTGGAGTTTGGTACCTATGTAGAAAGTTATTTATATATATTTACAAAAGATTTCTTGGATATTAAATTGATTAAGCTTTATAAACTTGGTATTTTTTAAAAATGGACAAGAAGAGTCGGAAATAAAAAGAAAAAATAAGTTTTGCAATCAACCATGAAAGATGTGCACGAATATAAAAATTAGCATTGCTAGATGTTGAAATTATTTTTCTATAATTACTCAGTTTTCAACCATAATTGAGAAAAGTTGAATATAAATGTCTTGTGATTACACAATATCTATTATATTTGTGGACTATAAAAGTTTTAGTTCTAAAATACAGAAAATTAATTACTTGCATATTCAAGATTATAATTCAATTAATCTTCAACCAGCTAACCCAGAATTTTTTTAGTAAGTGTATCATATTAACATTTTTTTAGAATTTTGCTTCCCAGTGATATCTCATTAATATCAATTTATTTAAATATATTAATGATATTAATTTTGAAGAGGATTGGGTTCTTAGAGGTAAAACAATTTAAAACTATAGCAGTTTGAAGGGTTAAAATGTACTTTTCTTTTCAGATATTCAATGTCTAAGTTAGCATTACAAAGTAAAGAAAATGTATCAGATTCAAATAAGAAAACAAATGGCGGCGAGGTAAATAATTTTTTAAATAAACTCCTTTCTAAGAGTTTGCAAGCAATTTAACATTTTCCACGTTATTTGGAAGGATTGTGAGAAACCACAGATACAAGAAGAAATTACTCTTCTTGGGCGCTTAATTGGAAATTGCAGTCAGTCTGATACTGTACTTCTTTCACCTCCTGATATTATACTTCTGTCACCTGAGGAGGATTTTGAACAACGGTATACAGATTTTGTGATATTGACTTATTTAATAAGTGATACTTTTAGAAATTGTCGAATAGCACTTATTAAAAAGTGACATTTTTCTTTTAGTAGCAAAGAAACCTTTGAGAAAAATGATTGCTGCTTTTTGACTATCGATGCTTCTCAAGTAAGTAATATTGCACACGCCGTGGCACAAAAAGTTAAAGTAGCACCTTGCATTCTGGGTGAACATACTAAATAACCTAGAGGAGTAAAAGAACTATAAAATTTCAATTTTCAAAACAAACCATATCTGCTAAGACTGCAGTTCAGCATCTTAAAATGCTTGCTACAATAAATGATAATTAAAGAAAGTATATTGTTAAAGAGAAAGCATAGCTTTTTATAATTTTAATATAGCACAGCCTTATAGAAAAATTAGAAATATCAAGTAGATTTCTTAGCTGCAAAATTTTAGATCTGTGTCTTCAAATTATGGGTCTTTGTTTTATATTTTTCTTCTAAACTGACTAATTTTTGAAAAATCTGCTGTAAAAATAATTCAAGATTATTATTTCTTGGTTAAAAACTAGCATTAAATTGATTATTATACTTCAGAAGCATCACTACTTTATTATAATCATTTGTTACTCTCCACTTGGCAATTGTAGCTGATAACATTCTTAGATAACCAGTGTATTTTATTTGATCAAAATGTAGGTGTATAATCAGGCAAACTTGTACATAGATAAATTAAGTTAATTGAATCCTGAAACAAACCATCTCATTTGACAATCATTTTTCCATCTGAATTAAAACTGGCTTCTCAAAAATTTGTTGTGCACACTTTTCAAATTAAATGTAAATTTAAATTGATATAATAAAAAGAATATATTCATTTTTGAAGCTTTTATTTTGTTAAAAATTCAGATGAAATAGAATTTGAGCAAATTATGACTGTAATTTTTTCTTATACATTAAAAGGTATGTTTCAATGAACCTTTCCTTTAATTACAAATCATCATTCAAAAGAAATTCATTAATAAAAAAAAGGTTTGTTTCCTAAAGGAATATGAAAAGTGCAATATTTAAGAGCTTCATACCTGAAATTGTTGGAATTCATAGACACACATCAGCAATGAATGATGTGGAGAATTTTTGTATTACTTTCTGCTTGATAGTTTTGCAAGAGCTTTGTTTTGCTATTGAGTATACTCTTGTGTTTTGCTTGATTTATAGAAAACCTTGAGCTTATAAATTTTAATTTGTTAAATAGATACCAAGGAAATTTAAGATGTCAATAAGGTATTGGGCATTTAAGTTTTCCTTGTGCCATGTGAATAATACCAAATCTTACAAATCGGAAAGTAATAAGAACAGATCCTGTTGAACCTGAAACATCATAACAAGACTTTCTAACTTCTATTTATGAGTTAATGGGGAACTAAATGAACTTCACTGCACAAGCATTACCTACTGAATAAATGCAAATAATTGTCTAATAAACAAAAATAGGTTAGGATTTATCTCCATTCAACTAAAAGAATCTACATATTGCATATTCCAAACAGCTAACAATTGAATGAAGTATATATTTAAGTTGGAATTTGTTTGCTCTTAAAATACTTTTAAGATAAATATTAAAAACTTAAACTTGATAACCATCTTCATTTACAAATTTAAATTTGTATATTCTGATGCAGTTTCATCTAAAAACATTAGCAAAGCATTTATTAATAATACTGCCAATCGAAGTGACAGTATGATCCTGAAATGTGAGTTATGCTTTCACTGTGAGAAATTTGCTTCTATTTATGTTTTTCTGAGTCGCATTTGAAGCTGAAACATATAAAATATGCTGCAAAGTTGTGATGCCAGTTGTCCATAATATTATACTTGCATATTGTAGATGGTGTTGACAAGGTACGATGTTTTGAAAATCTGTTTCATTTCTTTCTAAACATGAAACAGAACATCTGTTGCAGCTGATCATTACCTGTGAAAAGTGGGTTTCTCATGAACTATGTGGATTATTTATGACAGTTATTACTGTCATAAATAATCCACATAGTAGTTCAGTATAATGACTGTTTCCTGAATAATGCCTTAACATCAAAAGAAGGTTATTCCTTGTATAGTGATCTAAATCTGCAAAAATCAAGTTTCCCTCAAAGTGGACATTCCATCACTTTAGAACTTTATTATAATGAATTATGACACATGCATTTGCATCTGAATTAATAATGAAACAACCAGCTTTGATAATTAAACATGGTCTGCTTTAGCTAGATGATGTGAGGCCTCATGTTGTACATCTGTTGTGATGCTGAAAAAAAAAAAAAAAATTCCAAGCTTCATAGTGTGAAAGTTAATTGTACCAATTATGGTGAAAACAGTTTTGCCACCAATGATATTCAATTCTGTAGTAAGGCATTTTTAGATTATCCACATATTTCATTTAATTTCTTACACAAAACAAAAGTTGTGCTTATCAGATATATTGATTAGGATTATATTTTTAACTTAATTTTCTAAGTTGTCTAACAATCTGCCTAGTCTCTGTAACACCTATTACCATTTGTAAATAAAATATTGAAGTTTTTCAACAATCATTTATTTATTATGATTAAATATTTACATATTGAATAGCATGTAGATTTTTGCTACCAGTATATTTTGATACAAATTTAATCTAATTTTATACTTTAAATCTTTATATACTTAATAAAATGGTTCTGATTTCAGTCGTAATAGTTTTCATATTACATCAAGACAGTCACAACAAGCTTCTTCTAACGGACCCAACTAGCTGTTGTGGTCACCCAGTTGTTAATTTAATGTTTTTAGATCTGCTTTTATGCAATCCAATCATCATCAGAAAAGAGCAAGACTTCCTTTTCTGGTACCTTCTACAATAATAAATGTAATAATTATGCCTGAGCCATCTGGTGCAATGAGATTTAATAACTCTGACAATATTAAGTTGTTAATATTTTCTATAAATTTCATGGATAAACAAAATTTTCCATCTGTCATTTTCCCTAATTGGGCCAAAAATATTTCAGAGTATTTTTCTTTCAAAAATTAAGTCTTTCCTTGTCTGTTTTTGTTAATGGCTAGCATTCACTATTATAAACTATGAGAGGTCTGATAAGAGTTGTATACAGATTAATTTTTGATTTGAAATTTAAGAAAGACTTAATAAATTTTTTAATCCATAATAATATTTATTACCTATAAATAATCTGTTGTCGATTTTGAGTTTAATATTATCATTCAAAAAGAATGTAATGAGGTACAAAAACTGATCAATACTCTCATAAGTATAAGATTTTATTTGTAGTAAAAGGGGATTAAATAGTTTATTTGTTATGGCCTTTAATTTTATCTTACTCTCATTTATGATTAGTTCAATGTATAGCTCCAAACTCCAAAAAAATAGAAGACTACAACTATATGCTTACTTCTGTCAATAATGTCAACTTCATCAGCATATGCCACTATGTACATTTCTAAAAAATGGTACTTTTTGATATAATTTGGACATGTCTAATAGCTTTTTCACAGGCAATATTAAAAAAATATGCTAGCACATGTATCACCTTGTCTCAACCCTCTTTCAGGAAAAAATGCATCTGATAAATCAGACATAACTTTAACTAGGTAGATTATTGTCTGTAGTATCATTCTAGAGAAGTCAACTAGTTTTCTAGAGAATCCAAATTCAAGTACTATACTAAACAGTTTATCATGATAAATGCTATCATAAACAGCCTTAAAATCAATAAAAACATGAAAGGTGTCAATATTATTGTGATGTTCTCACGATCCTGTCGTCTCTAGGATAGTCGAATAACACAAAACAAATTAATGATACACGAAACATTTATTTCACATTAACACGCAAACAATGAATTCAGACATTTATATACGTTTTTAAGGACATTTAGTTTTACAACGACTGAGAGCAGACTTCCGCTACCCCCAAGTAATCCAAACCAACCGCACCGTTCTCCTCACTTTGACACGACTCAATGGGGCAGCTTGTCCTTACTTGGACCTTGTGCCATTAAAACCAACCAACCAACCATCGACACAACTCAATCGTCTCTTCTCAGTGTTTCTACTCTTGGCAGAAAACGAAATCAAAAGTTCTCTTCCTGTTAACAGTCTGACTTTCACATCTTTCCTCCAGTTTCCATTGCTGAACCTTGTCCCGCATATGGAAACTACGAAGAACCGAGGAAAAAAAATAAATGTTCACAATAACGTTTTCTTTAGAATGTTTCTCCTATCTTTCCTCACCATTCCATTAAGAACCAAATAAATCAAAATTCTAAATGTAAATGCTTACCCATTTGCTCACATGCTTGAACTTACAATTTTCATTCACTTATTCTGTTTTAATGGAAAAATAACCTATATTCAACTACTGCTATTATCATTAAGAAAAAAAAAATTTGATTAGAAATACACAATATATTTGTTGCACAACAATATTTCAAGTTAAGTAAATAAAAAAAAAAATCACAACTACACAAACTTTATTCACATAACCTTATGTAAATTAAAATTAATATATACTAATATACAAAATATAAATAATGACATAGAATTATATAAGGTTAAATATAAATATTATATCTTGATATATTTTCTCTTTCTTAGAATATTCTTAATGAAAAATATATATATTTAATCACCCACATTAACCCTTGATAAGGCATCTGCAATAACATTATTACCGGATTTATGAGCTATTGTGACCTGATAGCGAGAGAGCCAATGACCATCTTTGTAATCTAGCATTCTTTGGGATGCTTTCCGTAAGATATTTCAGAGGATTGTGATCTGTGAATAACTTTATGGAAGCTCCGTAAGTCCATGCTTCAAACTTGCCTAAGGCCCAGATCACGGCATATGCTTCTCTCTCGATAGTACTCCATTTAGTCTGTGCTGGGGTTAGTTTCTGACTGGTGAAGGTTATAGGTTTAGGACTTCCGTCTGCGTTTCTTTGCATTAAACATGCTCAAAAGCCAGTAACTGCAGCATCTGTGTGGAGTTCAAATTGCTTATTTAAATCAGGTGTTGACAGTGTAGTAACAGCACACAAACTCTCTTTCAATGAAATAAAAGCTTTTTCTGCTTCTTCAGACGAGGGGATATCATTTGGTAGAGACTTTCTGGTCAAGTCTGTTAATGGTTTAGCAATGTTCGCATAATGAGGCACATATTCCCTATAATAGTTGAACAGCTCTAATATCGATCTTAATTCTTCTTTGTTCTTGGTGACTTTAAGTTTTTGATTGCTGCAATTTTATCAGGATCATGCGAATATACACTTTGCTAAATTTACTGTAAAATTGCATTTTTCCAAGGTTTCCAAGACCGCTCTTACATGATTTAAATGTTCATCCCAACTCGATGAATAAATTATGATATCATCCAGGAAACTTTCGACAAAATCACTGTGAGGTCTTAGAATTTGATTCATAATTTTCTGAAAAGTAGATGGAGCACCGGCAAGTCCAAATGGCATTACTTTCCATTGATACTGTCCTTTAGGTGAAACAAAACTTGTTAGTTCTCGACTATCTCGATCCAATGGAATTTCTCAATAACCCTTGAGGATATCTAGAGTTGTTAAATACTTTGCCGCACCAGCTTTGAATCGTAATTCTTCTGAATTTTGCATTGGAAATGGAGGTATTTTAGACTCAGAATTTAGTCCTCGATAATCAACACATAATCGAATTGTTCCATCTTTCTTTGAGACGCATACAAGATGATAAACAATCTCTGCAGTAGTTGGTTCTATCAAATCCTTGTCTAATAGTTCCCTTATTTGATTTTCCACCTGAGATTTTAACGATTCTGGTATTCTGTATATATGTGGCTGCTTCCTTTCAGTTCCAAGTTTTAAGGCTATTTTGTGAGGTTGTACCTTAGCTCGTTTCAATTCACCATTAAATACAACCCTGTAGTTCTTTAGAACTGCTAACAGCTGAGTCTTTTGCTTCGGAGATAAATTTGACCATTCAGTTTTTTCTTCTAGTTGCTTCCATGTTTCCTTTATTTCTCCACGGCCTCCTAATGGTACAGGTTGAACTTTACCAAAATCTTCATTTGCTTCATAAATTATGCCCACTTTATTAATCGGCTGGATATATTTCCCTAGTTTATTCTGATGCAGGTGACGGATGCTTCCATCCGGTAATTTTACAATATAGGAGTGTGGTGATTTTTGTTCTACAATTTCTCCTGGACCTTTCCATCTGGAACAAAGTTTGTTAGTGGAGTCTGGAATTAATACGATAACTTCATCTCCTACACATAATTCCTTTGATTTGGATCTTAAATTATGATAATGTACATACTTTTCTTGTTGACTATTGGTAAGTACATCGGCGTATTCCACAGCATTCTGCAACCGATTTCGAATCTTTTGAAGATAATCAGTGATTGATTCCCCAATACCTTGAGGGAGAACAACTTCATCTTCCCATGTGGATTTTAAAATAGTTAATGGTCCTACTGGGGGCGTCCATGAACTAATAAGTATGGTGATACCCCAGTAGTAGCATTCGGTACTTCACGATATGCCCACAAGAGAAAAGGTAACTGCTTGTCCTATGCTCTACCTTGTGACCTTATAGCATGATGCAACATTGACTTCATTGTGCCAATCCATCTTTCTATCAATCCGTTACTCTGTGGGTAATCTGGAGTAGAGAATTTCGGTACAGTTCCTAATCTTTTGAGAAATTCTTACGTTAACTTAGCAGCAAAATTGGTTCCATTATCCATAGAAATGATATGTGGAATGCCAGTCCTCATAAAAATTTCCATACAGACATCATAAGTCGCTTTTGCAGTCAAATATTTGATAGGAATTGCTTCTGGCTATCAACTGTGCTGATCCATAACACACAACAGATACTGATGTCCCCTAGAAGACTTGGGTTCGATAAGCCCTAAAATATCAGCATTCACTACTTGGAAGGGTAATTCCGACAGCTTATATAGGTTCTCTGACTTTCACTTTGGTTTTCCTCCGTAGTTGACAATCATGACAAGATTCACACAAACGTTTTACATCTCTTGGCATACCTTCTCACCAAAAAGACATAGCAATTCTTTCTTTGGTTTTCCTGGCAGCCAAATGTCCTCCTGTTGGTGTTTCGTGAGCTAATTTTAAAATTTCTTTTCTTCTGCATTCTGGAACAACAAGCTGTACATATTTCTGTACTCCCACATTGCCTGTGTGGTACAATAAATCTGATTCTAACCAGTAATTGTTCTTCCGCTGTCTGGCATCTTCAAAACAACGACTTAATGTAGTACAAGACAACTGTTCATTTCTTAATATCTTTGCTTGCGAACTTGGACGATTATTTTCTTCATCTGTAACAGCGATTATTTCTTCATTTAGCAAGTTACTTTCCACTGGAGTAGTTGAAACCTCTACTCCAGAATTTTCTATTTCAGCTGTTTCTTGATTTGCTTCTATATAAGCTTCTGTATTCCTTCCCTCCACATTGAAAATCTTCTTCAAAACTTTTATCTTTCCCGTGGATATTAATGATTTCTTCTCCGCGATATTTTCTTCTTTGTTCCTTTAATAAACTGAAAACTCTAGGAGTGATCAAAGCTTGTTCATGTAATCCTTCCACAACTGCAGCATGCACCATGATATAAGGCCTGATATCATCATCTGCTGACCAAAGACTAAGTGGAACAGAAACAAGCTGTCCTTCAACCGGAGATCCAATTGCAGGTCTCAAGTAAATTTTCCCACTTGACTGCAACATTTCTTCTGGTACCACTGACTTCCGCAGTACTGTTATTTCCGCACCACTATCAATGATCCCTTGAAACACATGATCTCCTATATTTAAATCAACTCGCAGAAGCTCACCATCATTTTCACTGATTGGAATTTCCCAATCGAAACTTGCATTATCTTTCTTAATGCAAAGTTTATTTAGCCCTTTCTTGCATACTTTTTCAGTTTCCATTTTATTAGAAACTTGTGATACTGTATTCATCTGCAGGGAAAATTTCTTCAAATGACCTTCTTGACATTTGTAGCACGTTAATAATTTTTTACCTGGAGCACAACTCGCAGTATTATTTCTGAAATGATTCTGTGGTCGTGGTTCTGGGTTCTTTTGATAACTGTAATATTCCTTCTTTTCACTAAAATTTTTACTTCTGGTTTCAACTGGAAAAGGTTTCCTTATAATTTCGTTCTGTTTTGTTACATGTGAGACTGGATTAAATTTAGTATAATTGTGAGAATTACTTGCGAACATTTTTGGTATCGAAACTAAGAAATTATCAATTTCCCTCACTAATTCAGGAACTGGAAGCCAAAATTCAGTCTCCTTCAAAAATATTTGGGACCTTATATAAGTAGGCAAAGTCTCTTTTATTTTGTCAGCTACAAGAAGTTCTTTAAGTTTAGGCAATGTTTCTACGTCTCTTGATTTTAAATACAATTCTAATGCAGCTTCAACACTGGAAGCATACTAAGCATAACTGTCATTGCGTAATTTATAACAAGAATCAAAATTCTTCTTGTGTTGTAAGGGAGTTTTTCTATTTTTTCTTAAGACAAAACTTTTGATTTTATCATACTGATCTAAATCTTCTTCAGATAGCATAGCATTTATTCCCTTAGCACAACCTTTTAAACACTGTAAAATAATTTTCCCTTCATACTGCTCGGGTACCTCATAAAGCTTGAACATTTTTTCTGAATGATGGAAAAAGAAGGGCCATTCTTCTGCTCGTTCCGGGGGATCTAAAATTACACCTTTCATTGTATTTAAAAAACCTAGAAAATTGTTTCCTAATCTGTCCCGTCCATAATCGACTATGATTTCCGAATTGCTCTCCTCTTCCTTTTCTTTTAATTCCAATTCACGCATTTTAATTTCATGCTCACGTTCTCTTTGTTTCTCTTCTCGCTCACGCTGCCTTTATTCTCGTTCTAATTCAAGTTGTCTTTCTTTTTCAACAGCAATGGCTTTCTCTCTCTCTCTCTCTCTACCCGATCAGAAATTATAGTATTTATTAATTCTCGTACAAATGACTCTTCATATTGTTTAGATTGTGTAATTTGTGTGTTTTTAAATCTATTATTTTAGCGTCTGGAGGAATCTGTTCTCCTAACTCACTTACCAACATTACCAGATCCTCCTTTCGAACTTTACCCAAGAATGCAAAGGCCATTTTAACAATTTAATGTTATCGCAAATTAACTAATCTTAAATTATCAATTACTAAAATGAAAAATACTTAAAATCTCACACAAATCATCTTTTATTAGTTGAACCAATAAAAAAAACACTTTTGTTTTTCTTTGAGTATAAAAATATATTTAAAAAAAAATATTTATTCAAATACTTAATTTATATATTGAAAAAAAATTTATATCGTAAACTTTCATTTCAACACATTGCCAACTTTAATTATATAATGCACCTTCTTAAATGAAAACAATTTACAGCAAGCTAAACGAATATACTACTTATATAAATCATGATCTCAATTTAAATAAGTCATTAAAATAAATTCTAGACATAAATATGCATTCAAGTATCTTTGTATATTATATTTTACATCAAAATAATATGAATCAGAATTATCAAAACAATAAAATATATATATATAATTTACCATTGCAAGTACTTTCGAAATATAAATAAATCAAAATTTCACCTCTTAAGAGACTTCACACTTTCGGTTTTGAATCAATATTAAAAATTTGCATTTAGTTACTTTACATAAATATATAAACACACCCACAGTACATAATTAATATACCTTTTAACATTCAGCAATTTCGAATTCGTTATTTTAAAATGTAAACAATAAACTACTAAAAAAAACATTAAAATTTTCTTGAAACAGATTCTTATTCAATAAGCTTTTATTGTTTAAATTATAAACACCATATCAAAATTATTATGAAAATTGTAATCAAAAATATTTATATCATGTTGTATCACATTAAACTAAAAATGCGTTTCATCAATTTACTTTTCAATAATACAGCAGTTTTGAAATTAATACAAATAAATTAAGAAATGCACAATTACCAACAAAATTATTATTCAGTAAAAATTTGTGTTAAACAAATTCCAAAAACATTATTATTGTCTTTTACTAAATATCACCAGTTAAAAATAAACACTTTCTGAATATTAATGAATAAACAAAATAAAACCAAAAATATTCTGTGAAATTAATGAAACCTTAAATAATTTCTCAATTAATTTAAACATTATGCATTTTATAGTTGATATTTCAAATATTTAAGAAAACATTTGTTAATTTATTTCATGTTATACTTAAACGAAACGAAACAAAATTTTAACACAAAAATTTCTCTAATTCATGCATAATTAAAACAAATAATGGGTGGCTCTTAATGAAATGAGAGGCAATCAAAATATACGGACTCACTGCTTTGTAGACCATTTTCTATAATTATTATAACATAATTTTTGTATAAATCCGGAAGACATTCTGGAGAGATGCGCCACTGTGATGTTCTCGCGATCCTGTCGTCTCTAGGATAGTCAAATAACACAAAACAAATTATTGGTACACGAAACATTTATTTCACATTAACACACAAAAAATGAATTCAGACATTTATCTAAACATTTTTAAAAACATTTAGTTTTACAACGACCGGGAGCGGACTTCCGCTACCCCCAAGAAACAGAACCAACCGCACCGTTCTCCTCACTTCGATACGACTGTATCGTCTCGTCTCAGTGTCTCTACTCCTGACAGAAAACGAAATCAAAAGTTCTCTTCCAGTTGAGAGTCTCACTATATCACAATGCTTTTAGTAGTTATTTTTAAATTTATATCAATAATATATTAATTTTAAAAATGTGAATTGCGATCCTCATTTAAAATTGTAAATAAATATACTGTTTAAATTATTACAGATGTATTTTTGGATAAAAATAACATAGGTTATATATTCAATATATTAATGCTGGTACTTCCTGAAAAAGTTGATACGCTTGAAATTTACTTCTTGATAATCTGCAAACCCTTAAGTTTTGTTTTATTCCATCGATTCCAGATTTTTCCATTTATTTTTATGTTTATTATCTTATTTAGATTATATAAATAAGCCAACTAATTATCTCTTTGGCTTTTACTTTCTAATTTTGTCTATTCGTTAAAAATTAATTTAAAAAAAAGATTTCTGATGTCATGTTTCCTTTTTTCTTTCTTATCAATTACTTCTGATTAAGTAATATTTGGGATAAAATATTCATAGAAATGTGTGTTCATGTGTTAACCAGATAATCAAATTCTGAGTAGCATCAAAAATAAGATTTTTATACTACAGAAATAATATATCAGTGTATTATAATGTAAATGGTACAGGATAATTTAAAATTGTATTGCGGAAAATATCTATTTCAGAAATTAGAATTTTCAATTTGTGTAATTTGAAGTTTTCATTTCATATTAAAGAGAGTTATTTACCAGTAGTATAGTTCAATTATGCTGTTATACTATCAACAATTTGGATTAAAATTATGAAAGGTGTAAATTTTTTATATTTTCATGTATTTTACAGTTGATAGACTATAAAATGATAAAATTTATCCCAGTAGTATTGAGCACATTTTAAAAATCAATTGGAAGAGACTTCCTCAATTTCACCAAACTGATGTTTTTACTAATATTTGGAAAAGTCAGCACATTCTCTGTTTTTAATTCTTAATATGAATTTTAAGCACTTTTTGTTCTGCATATTTTATTTTTTTCAATACATTGTGTTTTTAAATTTTTAATTAGTTCTCATTAGAATTTTAAACGCTAATTTCATTTTAGTTTAAGATGCTTATTAATGTAGAGTGCTCTTGATGCATTCATGAATATTATTGAAAGCTACTCATTTATGCATACAAGAAAAAGTTATTGGAGATTTTCAAAGTATATTAATATTTATATGCATGATCACTGGATCATCTGCTAATGTAGCCTCTGAAATTCTCAGCTGTTCTAGAGTGAAGATACGTACCATTGTTGGCTTCATTACTGGTCACTATTATTTCAAAAGCACCTCCATACTATGGGACTGGTTCAAGACTCTAAATGTAGGAAATGTCACTAGGACGATGAGTCGGAGCGTCACATCTTTTTTGACTTTGATGCCCTAGCCTCTGTTCGGTTTAATACTTTAGGAATTATCAATGCTAAAGACCTGCACCTTAATTCCATAAAGGGTCTGCCTGACTTTATAAATAAAGTGGGCAACCCAATTCATTGGAACTAGGTTAAATTGGGTTTGTGGCTTTGGCACAAAATGCCACAGAGCAGAGGTGCCCAGTTCCACTTAAACTCAACTAGAAGAATAAGAATATTTATATCATAAAAAATGATATATTTTAGGTTTGAGAAATATGTATAGTATGTTAAAAAAATGGGGATGGTAAGATTCTGTTTATTATCATGTGCATAGTCCTAAAAACAAATTCAATTGAAAGAAATTTCCTTATGTTTAAGAGCGGCTTATTTGGGCGAATTGTTATCAAAAATAATTCCATTAATTTAAAAGTCCTTTGACTAAAACACCTCATTATATGTAAAATCTTATGTCTTTGATACTAAGTAAAATTTTCTTTGATGACTGAGATAATGAACCTAACAAGTATAATTACATCTATACCTCCAATTTACAGGATGATAGATTCTAGAAAAATATGTAAATTGAAATCGTAGATATTTAATTTGCTATGAAAATTTTAGTTTTTTTACTGTAATGGTACACAAATAATGAAAAATAAGTATTAATAATTTACATTTTGTGAATATTATATTTCTGATTTATTAAAATTAAAATATGCTTTCAGCCGGTTAAAGGAAGATTGGACAACATATCCAATGACTTTGATTGTGATGAGAAGGCTGAAAAGACCTGCCTTCTAGAACTTCTGGACTGTGCTGGAAATGAAGTCTAACATTTTATATAGCGTATAGAAAGTTCTTTTTACTGCATAATATTCCATGTTATCAAAAATAAGCATCATTTCTATCCTTTTGTTAGCTTTCATTTTATTGATTCTATTTTTTATGACGACATCTTATGTTATTTTTGACTGAACACTTTTATGTAAACACTTTTATGCTGCTTTTAATGACTTAATAAATCATTCCTTCACGTAGTGTTGTGTATATTTTGTCTTCAAACAGTTCATGAAAATTGTAGCATTTAAGATTAGTTCCAATACCGTTTTCAGGTGAAATAAACGTATGTTCATAAATTAAAAGTAATCCAGAAGCACACGGAAATCGAATGCGAAAGGAAAATCCCATTTGTAGAAATGTCAACCACAAGTCAAACATTATATGCATATTACAGGGAGGTATCTGTTACCGAGCGTTCGGAAAAATAACGAGAATGTATAAGAGGTGCATATAAGGGACTGTACAAAGAAGGAAACTTATTTATAACCAGTCTGTACGCTACTGAGTGCTACAACCGCAGAAGTGTGACACAGAAGACGCATATGGGTGATGTTTCACGTGGTAGAACTATCAACCGCCTGGAAAGCGGGTATACGCAGATGACAGTAGCCAAGAAACTCGAAATGGCCCAAACTCTAGGCTGTGGTAACGATTTCAAGGTGATGGAAATGTCCGTAGACGTTACAGTACGATTCGCCCTTGAGTGACATCGTCAAATGAGGAACAGTATTTGGCAGTAACCTCCTGGAAAAGAAGCGGACGGAGCACATGCATTTGATATAAGAATATTTCGTCTTAGTTTCTTTATATATATCTAAAGTGTATATATATAATTAAACTTACGCTGTTCGATTTAATTTAGACAAATGGAACAAAAACTTTTCAAAAATCTTAGCTCTTAGTAATTAGAAATCTATATTAGTACGAAACATGTCGTCCTTTGGCAGAAATGATCTAGACGTTTCGAAATTGACTCAACGCGTAATGTCCACATGCTTTCGACTTGATTGTGGTACCACATTTGTAACGTATATGGTTAGGGTTGCTTTCCCTGACGAGAAACATTACTTTCGTTCGTTACGATTTTTTTGTTCTGCTAGTAAATTGTTTTTCTATATACACTGCATAAAACAATTAAAGGATCTTGTGACTGGGAAACATTTTAGCTGATTGATTCATGGTCGACAGATGTAATAGGTTAATAGAATAAATTACACATGTTTGGCAGGAAAAAAATGCATTTTATTGCGTATTTGTGTACAAAAGGAAAAAACAAAATTTGTGCATATGAGAGAAAAGGAATAAGAAACGGTATTATCTTCAAAGGAAATCATTTTCAGTAGGGAGTATGGTTTCCACGGACGTCAAGCAACGTTGAACACCTTTGAGGCATGGAGTCAATGAGGCTATTAATCAGGAGTTGGAGTATTCTGTCCCACTCTTCCAGAAGAGCTCTTTCCAGTTCTTGGAGAGTTTGTAGGGGTGGTTGGTGGCCAGCAACTCGTCTTCCTAGAACGTCCCAAACGTGCTCTATTGGATTCATGTCAAGTAAACACGCTGTCAATTCCATTCGTACGATTCCTTAAGCCGCCCAACCTGTCTAGTGGTTAGCGTAACTGACCACGGACGGGGAGGACCTAGGTTCGAATCTCGGCTCGGGCATGGATGTACTTTCTCTCTCTGTGTTTCTTGTCCTTTCCTCAGATGATGGATGAATGTGGCCCGCCCTATAAACGGGTTTGTGGTGGTGTGGCGTGGGCGATGCTACTCGTACCTCCGTGACTTGGTTCACAGGTGCCCACCGGGTAACGATAAAATGAGTAGCAGTTTCCTGCCTTGTTGCGGCTAATGTACTATACTTACTCAAGGGTGCCCGCCATTAAAAATAATATCCTTTAGTTGTTTTGAGCAGTGTATTTATCTTATTGCTAGATTTTTTCAAACAAAACTCCTTTTCGGAAGAAACATGAAAAAGTTTCGCAGAGGCAAAATTGCGTTCTAAAGATTGAAACATTGTTAATGCACGAATTTTCTTTAGAAAGAAAGCGGACTCTAACGCTTTTTGCACTCGTGATTAAGAAATCACTAGGACGAACTGCTGTCGCCACCAAAGTGTCACTACGAATGCCCAACGAATAAAAAGTAATCTACTTCTTTTCCTTAAAAAAAAGAATAACTCCAGAAGAATGTTATTCGCCCATTTGAACACGTTATGCAAGTTTGGATAATTTTTTCTTTGCGTCGTTTATAGTAATTTTAATGAGTTTTACACTGCCAAAAGAATACCAACGATTCCCCTGTTTAGTTTTGCAAGATAAAATTAAGATTCCTTGAAAAGAAACTTAAAAAAAATCTGGATCAAATCGGATTTCGTTAGAACTGGTGTTAAATAAAAGAAAATTTTTAATTGAACGATCAGTTATCGTTTCATGCAGATGCATTATTTGCGAGAAATGTAGTTAAATTAACGATTATAGTTTACATGGCTGAATCTTGGATTGACAATTTTTCGTTTACCAAATGTTCCCAAGATTAAAAGGTTGATGTAGTGAGGAAATTAAATGTTATTCGTGCACACAGAAGCAAATGAATGATTTATACTTAATGCTGATTTGGTGTTTAAAACAAGTGCTATGGATGATTACCACGGGCATGCGCCAACTGTTATTTGGACCCACCCTCTTATTCTCCTTTGGTCGCGGTGATCTGGTTAGTTAGAGCATCTTTCTTGTTACAGGAAGGTAGGGAGTTCGAATCCAACCTTAAATAGATTCATCGTGTACATCGACAAAAAGGCTGCTGGGGAACGTTAACTATGTCGTGGTTGCAATGTCCTCCAAGTGAAAGGATACCTCTACGGATGGTAGGTCAAGTATTCGGGGATCCTCTGCTTGGTTCCTGCTTCTATATTACGATGATTCCCACTCAGCTGCTTCCATTTAACTGGTAGAGCCCAACTTAGGGCTAGATACAACGAAGCATGCTGGTGCAACAACAACCCCTCCTATTCTGAGGCCGCTGTGACCTGGTTTCTTAGGGCGTTCGTTCTCATTGTCAGTTAGTTCTCATTATTAGTGAAATCGAATCCCGGACCAAAGATTCGCCTTGTTCGCTATTGGCGGCTGAGCCTTTTTAAATATATCGTGGTCGCAATGTCCTCCATGTGAAATGATACTTCTGGGGGTGGCAGTCCAAGTATTGGGAAGTCTTTTTCTTGATCCTTGTTTCTAAATTACGAAGACACCTACCTGGCTGCTTCTAACTGGTAGAGCCCAACTCAGGGATAGGTACATTGAGGCATGCTGCAACAAAAACAACTCCTCCTATTCTTGAAGTTGTCCTCTATGGGCATTTGATAAAGAAATGACAGTAATAAAAGTGAAATTTAAATATTCTTAACCAGAAGCAAATTACTTCTTGTACATCACTATCTGGAGCACAAGATCTGCAAGAAAATTCCTCAGATTATAAGGTTCTCAAACATGCTATTTCACTTCCCCTTGTAAGATTACCCCTAATATGTGCGGAAAGACTAAAATTATCGATATCCTTCTATTAGAATAGCTTAATCAAGAGTTACGATTGCTTTTAAATTAAAATTTGCAAAGAAGAATTTTCTTGTAAAGTCCTTATCCACAGACATTTAAGCCTTACCATCCCTGGAGGCTGATGGTTTTTTCCATCCGTCCGACGATTTTCCTTTTGATAAGTCGATTGAAGATTTTCCTCCTAGCTCCAGGAAAAGTGCATTTATTTCAATTTAAAAATTACTTTTTTGTTTCGTGGAACTGCCATGGTTTGAATTCTCCTTTTGATATCTATTCTGTAAAATCAGCTCATAAGCCTTATGGGGTGCACTTCAAGAGACTTTCCTGAAGTTTTCTAATATTTCCATGCGTGTTTTTACTTCCTTTAGAAAAGACGCGGTACAATGGTACAATATCTGAAAGTTTTTATATATTAACATCTAATAATTTCTCCAGCATTGCCCATCCACTCAATACTAATCTACAGACTGTAGAATTTAAAATTCATGCTTCATTATAATTTAGTTTATATTTACGACCACATTATGGCATCCATCAAAAATAATTCGACGCATTACTTGATCAGCTGTCTACTGCATTTTTGTTTCTGTGACTTTAATTGCTATAATTCTCTGTAGGGAAATGTAAATTCTACCGTCGAGAAAACTTATTTCCACAATCTAATAATAACGCTTGAATCTCTTAATCTAGCCATTTGCTCTCCACTACTTTTGCCGTTGTTATATCTAATTGTAATTATGTAACTGAAAATTATCTATATAACAGTAATCACGTTCCTCTCATCACCTTTCAAATTGGAGGATTTATATTTGTGGAGACGCATTGCGGCATGATTGCATCCCCCGAGGAACATGCAGCAATTGAAACATTCTGATTGAGGAATGGGCAATCTTACCGCAAGAACTACTGGACAATCTGGTGCTGAGTATGGGGAGACGGTGCGAAGCAACCATTGCAGTAAGGTGAGGGCGTATCCCATACTAAGGAGCATCTGTTTGTTAATGTTCCTCTTGGACAGATGATCTTGTGCAGAGTTACTGAGAGTTCAATAAAACCTATTTTTGTTTGATTCCATACTGGATGCATTGTATTCATTTTTGTGCAACTATGCTTTTGTCATCCTTTAAGTACAAAATGATGTGTCTCATATGTGAATTTCATGTCCCTCAGATGATTTCTCACTGAGTTATGGGAGAAAAACCACCTGTTGCTTAAGTTTTGCACACCAGTGTAGGTATTATATACCATAGAAATGTTGGAAATCCAAATGAAATAAAAACTGATTTTCCACTTCGGATATTATTTTGGAAGAAATGAAGTAACTGACAATTGATTTTAAAATGCACTTTTATTTCTTGTCAGGAACAATCTCAAGGATTAAAATGGATTTTAAAAATTAAACTTCCAACTCAAATTGTAGTATGAGTTAGTAATTCAGCCATGTAAATTTTACCGTTTATTTTTATTCTAATAAGTGAAATAATCTGTATTTTTTATCCTCATTTTGATTTTATAAAATTTCAATTCTTAGTTTTTTTATTTTATTGTTTATGAATTTATGTTATTTTTAACTATTTTTTACAGTAGATTATTTTTGAAGTTACCTGTTTTTATGTTTAATTGTTATTCTTATTTTAACACCCGTGCAAGCAAATTTGAATTTACTGCTAAAATTCTTTATTTTATAAGAGAATATTATATTTAATGATTTTAAAGCACATACATAAATATATTCCTGAAAATTGAATTTTTATCCATATTAAAATTTATGTAACATGTCATAAATAATATACATAATATTTTTTAATGTAATATAATGTATGTAATATTATGTATGACATGGCAAACATAATATTTTTGCCATAATATTTTTGCCATGTCATACATAATATTTTTTAATTTATTTGGTGTTAAGATCTACATCTCTTAGGATAGATATCTTGTTTTATTTACACATTTATAAATAAATTTACATAATTTTTACGAAATTTTGAATCTAAAATTTTTATTTTATTTCGTCCAGCCACGTTATCTGGAACAAATGAACATGAATAACATAGGTTTTTTAAAATATTCAGCTTTTAATTAACTGACCAATGGCATACAGATTTAAGTAATCACCCTATGTAGTGCAATCAGATAGGGGTTAACAATCGAACAACAGCTCTATGCAAATAACACAAACAATATTAATTTTCAATACATAAGACTCAACTAATCCAGTAGCTCTAATTTTATAATAAAATAGTTGCATGAGAATTAAAATGTCACTATTTTTATTATTGTCTTTAATTAGCAGATATTTCATTAGTAAAAGGAAATATCTGACCTATAGGATTAAAAAACTTTAGATTTAATACATGAAATAGAACATTTGAATAAACTAATATTTGAAAAATTAAAATTCTCATCTTAATTATTACTTTCAATGAAAGATGTAAGAGAATTTAAAAGTAAATTTTCTAACAGAATTCTAAAATAAAATTTTAAAGCAAATTTTTTAAAAATATTATAAATTAAATTTTCGCGAGAACTAAAATAATCATTTTTTTTTCTAGCAATGTATCGCTAATTAGATTCTTATTTCGGTGAAATCTTCGCACGAGTATGATATGACATTAGATTAAAGGGTGCAATAAGGCCTGGTTGTGAAAACATAAGCCTTTCCTTCACACTAAATGGATGATGAGGATTCCAATTAATAGCAACTAATCTTTCTGTGTTGAGCTTTCAAATATATTAAAATGCAACCAAATATTTTTTTCTCTTAAACTATAAGCACTTTCATGGAAAACTGAGACTTAAAAAGTTGTTTTTATCAATAAATATTTTTTAAAACAATTTTCTTGGCCAGAGTTTCGACATTCATGATTGCTTACTGAAATTTTATAGCACTATGGATCGGAATTATCCTTTTATTTTCAGTTTAAAGTACGCTTACAACTGATATTATAAGCTTCCTTGTAAACATAAACTATTTCCTTTTTACTCTCTTAAATTCGTATATTTACTTTTTAATTTACGAAAAACCATTGCGATCCATTACAATACTTAAATAATTTACGCCGAGCAACTTATTTTTTGATTATACTTTGGATATCTTTACTTTAGAAATCCTGATATTAGTTCTCCATTCTGTGCCACTCTCAGTTTATCAGACAAAAATTCTGTGTCAAACCGAATAAGGATTTTATTGATAAGATTCGCTTTAATACTTTTCCTGCTACATATTACAGAAATATATAATATTCCGAAAATATTGAATGTCTCCCTATTATATTTCTTTATGTTTTCGAAGTGTAACATTTCTTTCTTTCTTAAGTTCTTGTCATAGTGATTCCTTATTAACTTCTATTCAAGAAAGATATATATTTTGTAGTGGGGATGTCTATAGACAAATATACAACAAACCCCTATAGGGGCTTGTTGTAGGGGCCATAAAATGTTGGGTGCAGTTTCGTTCCTACGCCAAATTGGGTTTCCTTTATGGCAACTTTGTCTCCTATGTTATATTTCTTTGCTTCTTTCTCTGTTTGTTGTATTGTTTTTTACTTTGTTCTTGCAACTTTAAAATGTTTGATTTGGCTTCTTCTCTCATTTGCTGCTTAGTTTGTAGTGACGATTTATAATTTTCTTTTTCTAGAAGTTCTTTGATTTTGATGTCATTTTTATTCTTCTGTTTGATGCCTGTAAAAAGCTCAAATGGTGTGAATTCGGTTGCTGTAGATATGGTACTATTGATAATTCGTTGTAGTGATGATGTGTACTTCTACCATTGATTAAGACTTTCAAGTGTTAGCTTTGTGTTAAAACTGATATTAATGTTCCTTGAATTCTTTTAACTTGTCCATTGCCTCGGGGTACTCCTGTGGTGATTAAAATAATTTCGATATCTTCCTCTTTGCAGTATTTTTGAAATTCTGTTGAAGTAAAAGCTGGTCCTCTTTATCAAAAATTATTCGCCGTGGGTTTTCAAAAGTTACTTCTTGTAGTTTTAATTTTTCTAAGGCATCATGTACTGTAGAAGATTTGACTAGATAAATGCAAACAAATTTTATGAAAGCATCTACAGTCGCTCGAAAAAATGTGTGAGCACCGGTACCCTTACGAATTTTGTTCTCTTCGATAATATCAGAATTGTTTTTGAAATGAAATAAATTTGCTTATTGAAATAAATAACATAATATGAAATCATTTAATATTGAATTGAGCAAAGGAATTGTAAATTATTACGTTCTTGGGAAATCAAAATCACGTGAGTAATTTAGAAATTTATGATTGTCCAAAACTCAACGTGTTGGTGAATCAAGACGAAAGAAAATGGCAATGCGAATGGCACATGGAAATCTCGGAATCCGAAGAACATCATTGTCATTGTTCAAAGGTCGAAGTCTTTGTTTTCAACAGATTTATTTGAAACGGTTATTTTTTCAAGAATAACTTCGATGCAAGAATCGAAGATATTCATGTCGATAAGGACATCCGGTTCATCTAGTATATAAGGTCGAATCATGTGGTTCATTCATTCAGTATTTTTTTTCATTCAGAATGGCTTACAAAGTCAATTTCATCACAATATTGAAATTAATCAACGATGAAAACGGAGAAACAGTCGCCGGAAAATTGGAATTCACTAACGCTGAGGACAAGACCAATTTGACAGTCATTGTCGGACACCAGTATTTTCTCGAACTTCGAAATGATACGAAAATGTTTATCACACAGAGATCAATGAAATGGAAAAATTTGTACAAGAATTGTATGAAATATAATTAAAATGTGGAATAGGAGATACCGGCATTGCGATTCGTGAATCGTGGACTGTTGATTATTTAAAAAAATATTGCTTTACGTTTACTAGTTTCCAAAGGATGTTATAGACGCAATATTAGAATTGAATATCGACGAAGAAGAATGAATGCCGTGAGAAAATAAATAGTTAGCCCTTTAGCCATAAAAAAAGAAAAATTAAAGGGGTAAAAAATTCGCAGAGAGTCGCACACAAAAAGTGCGTGCTCACTGCCAATTTTTTACAACACACAATTAACCAATTTTGGACGTTCTTGAAACACAACAAAACAATCTTTTTATATAATGCACCCAAACTTGAAGATCTTGCACATTCTAGTTCTAAACTTTCAACAATTTTTAATACATTGTTTCTACATGTTCTTTGAAGACATCCATGCTGATAGTGATTATTTATTTCTTTCACACTTTGCATATTTCCCCATATGCAAAGTGTGAAGAAGTTGCGAAATTGGAAAATTAAAAAAAAATTACTTATTTTAAATCAGTACACATCAGATTTTTGTTTAGGTTTGCGAATTACTCTTCAAGAAAGATGATGTTGATAGAGAAACATGTCATCCAAACTGGAAAAAAATCTTTTTCCGTTATTTACTTATTTATTTAAATTCGAGAATATGTAATTTGATCTAATTATGACATTAAAATTCAAATATTAAACTTCATAGAAATATTTTCTTAACAAATAACCAACGGAATAAACGATCTAATTTTTATGTCTTACTATTTTTCAATAAATGAATATTTTCAATTGTGTCTAATTGTAATACGGTAGATAATCAATATAAAAATGTTTATATTTTTTCAAATTATAAATAGTTTTGATTTAAAGCTGTATTTCAATTTTAATGTAATTTACTATTTATTTTAACATTGAGGAAATGGAATTTGTGATAATTATGATATTAAAATTCTAATATTAAATTTTTCATATAATTGTTTTAGTAACAAATAACAGAGTAAACAAGTTTAAAATTCCTATTCTTATAAGTTTTAATTTTGTTTTCTAATAAAAAAAATAAATATCAAGTAAAGCAAAATTCTTTTATCGTTAAATAACGAACTAATTCATTAAGTTATTTTAAAAATTTACTTTAACAAATCAAAAATTATTTTCTAAATTCATGTTAAATTTAATGTGATATTTTACTTAAACTATGAAAAAAATTAGACACACTCACACACACTTGATGGTATCGCGCACTAATTTTGCTTCCTTTACCAATATATCAGCGACGGCGAAAATTTCAATAGTTCTTCGGATACCTCATAACTCACGCGCTCAGGACTTCTATTCTAGAGGGTGTTGCACCTTCTCCATTGGAGACTGAATTATGAGCAAAAGTGTTTATTTGATACTCATTTAAGAGTATTGCGGGGTTTTTATTTTTTTATTAGGAAAGCTCTTATAAGTTCGAATGCGCTGACCTTCGACCCGTTGAGTAACACTTTCATTGGATTTATTTGTAGAATCTAGTGAGGAGCATTATGCTGGAAAAGAGGCTATTTTCGCTTCTTATATTCGAATTATTTAAAAGAGAGAAACGTTGCTTCATGTTATGCAGAGTGCATAAAAGAGAAAAAACCTTTTCTTAGAATGAATAGGAGTTTTTTTTTTCTCTCTTTCGATTTTGATATATTCTTTCTTTGCCTTTTTTTAAATCAACAAAAATATTAGAGGGGAATTATTAAATCAAAATAAAGATTTTGGCATACGGGTACTGTTACCGTTATCGGATTTTTTTAAAAATTTGGAAGGGTTAGATTTTATTTTTGCTAGTTGCGCTTGAACTTTGTTGTTAAAAGCGCATGTGAGTTGCACAGTACCTAAATAATAAGTGTTTGCTGAAATAAGATGCAATTTAATGCAAAAACAATGTTCGCTCCAGAATCTATAAGTGTTTTTACGATTAGCAAAAATATTTTCGAAGTGTAATTTGTTTATCGATTCATTGAAGGAGTTACCTTCTACTTTGTAAATGGGGTTATTTGAATAAATACTAGATTGAGAATTTGAGGTAGTTTCGTTTCTGGGGTGATATCCTCCACGTGAGTTGTTTATTGCGAGATTTCGCGAGCAGTGGTTTTGAAATGAATTGCTTTTTGCTTATTCTTAAACGGCGGTTGGCGGGTTTCTGTAAACGATTTTCTTTTCGAAACAATATATATATATATATATATATATATATATTATTCTTTTGCTAATTCAGTTGGTTTGAACCAGTTTTCGCTTTGACGTATCGAAATATGTTGTTGTGTTTCACGATCAAGGGCGGAAAATAATTTGTCCGCTATCATTAATTCACATAAAGTTTTAAAGTCATTAACATTACGAAGTTTACAATAATATTCAAAAGCACTAGTTAATAGCGACGAAAATTGCACGTGAGATTTGTTAAGCGTTTAAACAAATAATTCTAGCATTATCAGGTAAAGTTAGACCAAGTTCTTTGGCGGTGTTTATTAAATCTTCTTTTTAGTTATTTCGATATATTATTAATAAAAAGGTTTGATCCTACCTGATTTGAAGATGCAGATGATTTTCGTAGTTCCCTGAAGTAGAAGAGGTTTTGGTCACAGGCGGGGTAGGACAGTTCTTTTTTTCCGTTGGATGCTCCTTACGATGAGATGCCCATTTGAAATTGTGCGAAATGCGGTGGAGTTTGTCTTGCAGCGTTTACGTTGGCTAGTCACTGGAGAGAGGATGAGGTTAATCTTCAGAGCGGGGATGTTGGCTCGTAGATGGAGCGACGGTTGAATTGGTCCTCAGAGCAGTGGTATTGGCTTTTTTTCTGTTGCAGCGATAAAGTTAATCTCCAGAGTGGTAGAATTGGCTCTTTGCAGATGCGATGATTGCGAATGATGAGGCGAGAGAATTGGCCGACTCTAGATGTGCGCCACTGTGATCGGGAGACTTTCGTTATGGTTTCAAGTTTAAAAATGGTAATGATAATAAAGATGAAGACCAGCGAGGGCCTCCAATGTTGCAGTAGGGAACTTTAGGGGTTTGTTGAATGAGAGTTGCAAGTTGATTAACAAAGCAATTTTATGGTTAAAAACTTTCTGAAGCGTCTATTACAACATCCTCTCCCCCGCGCAATGTCGGAGTAGATGAGTGGGCTGTAGCGGTGGCGCTGCAGTCACTGTAGTATACAACACTCGTCCATCCTGATGTGGTAAAAATTATAAGCATTATTGAGTCAATGATTCAATATCATCAGATAGTCAGTTTGTAGCAACTGAAAGACTAATTTCCCCAATAGAACCGACTTTAAATGTCATAATTACATCACTCAATTGTTCACCTACATCACAAGATAATCTTAAAAAAGTCCCTGGCAACAAAAACGTTACCAGTCAGAGGCATTTGTACTCTACACACAGAATTCCTAAAAATTCAGTTGTAAAACCAAATTCTATTGAACAACAATATATAGCCTTATCTTTAATTCTGAACAAGAGTTCAAGAGGGTCAGATCACAAACATTTTCATTTCTTTTTTTATTATTATTACTCAAAGATCATTTAATAAAATGATTACTGTTTTTTAATTTTAGTATAACTTTTGTGAATATATATAGTGTTTTTTATATATAGTATTCTAATTTCCAGAATCACGTGTATAGCTTGGAATTAGTATTTTGTTAGTAACCTACAACTGTATTCTTCATATCTTATTGTAACCATTAACAATTTCAAATTTTAAAAATCATTTACTGCTTTCCAATCTTAGTATAAATTCTGTGAATATTTTATTGTTAAGTAAATTGTAAATTATTGTAGTTTATGGTTGTACAATCACTTGTGTTGCTGACATATACCATTTTATTTGCATTTTTTCAATTTTCATTACATTCACCAAATATTGATCATAATATTAACATTTTGTATATTTTTTCTTCTTGTAAATACTGTCTTAAGCAATGTTTTTATTAAGGACTTTTTATTTTAATATTTGTTGATTATTTTCCATAACACAAACCAATTAGCTCTATGTTTTATAAATTTAAATACATACTTGTATATATTTTGTTAAATTTATTTCCAAGTACATTTAACTTTTGTGTTTAGCTTTAGTGGTAAAGATACCACTAAAGCTAAATATTGAATACATTAAATTTTAAAATAAAAAATTTATCGAATTTTTAAAAATACCAAGCAGTAAAGAGCTTTTGAAAATTTGAAGACTATATAGTATATAGTTGTATGACAACATTAAAGAAACTCATTGGGAAATTTTTAGATTGCCAAACAATATACTTGCTTTCAAATTTTTAATGATAAACATATTTGTAAGGAAATCCTTAAGAACTTTTTTAACAGAAACAAATTTACGTTATGTGAAATAAATTCCTTCATTAAAATGTATTATGTATTTATAGCAGTATATGTTTTATTTTTTCTCAACAAAAGTTAAATTTCATGTTTTTTCATATTCTTCTTTAAAAAGTTTAAAATAAAATTTAGTCCAATTTTTATGAAAAATAATTTAAAATACATTTAACATATTTTAACCATGTTATTGATTAATACATTTTTTTTTATATGAAGTCAAGTTATAATTAAGGAACATTGCAATATTTTAAAATCTCATAGTGGCAGCAAGATTTTCTTACAAGAATATTCTAGTTTAAAGTTATTTTTTTTAATTTGATCCATTATTCAGAAGTAATTAAAACTACAATAAAATAAAGAAATACTAAGAATTTACACAATTTAATGCAATTTGTGTAAAACAGTTTAAACATAAAAGTAACGAAAACCTATATTTTAACAATATTGTGTGTATTATGAATATTAGTAAGGTAACCAGTCGTCAGAAAGCAATGTCTATTACGAAAAACTGTTTTTATTTTATCATAATGAAAACATTATTAACAAAATGATTGCTAAAATACAACTTCCAATCTAATTTTAAAAAAAATTCACGTCTCTGATGCCTCACACTTAGCTAAATCAAAATAAATTAATAAAATATTAACATGAGAAAAAATTATAAACAGTTATATTTTACCATTAATATTTTTAACAAAAATGTATACAATAAGATCCTTTTAGGTATCACTTGATAAAAGTTGATCAATCCAACACTTGTAAATTAAAACCTAATTTATGCTCAAAATAGACTTTACACATATACCAAAAACATGAATAGATTGAACTCAATAAGCTTAGAATTACTATTATGAAACCTGTGATAGAGAATATTTGTGGTAATAATTTTGTCTCTACAATTTTGATAAAATGTCTTTAAACTAAAATTTTTTAAACCTTTTTTATAACTATAATTCGCTTCCTTTTGAGATATATTTAGGTATTGATTTTAACCCTTCTTTGCATGATTTTTTCAATGACACCTAATGAAGAATGACCAAATACAAATAAAATTTTTAAAAAAATGCACTACTTTGTACTAATATATAATTACATCGACAAAAATAAACAATAGAAATTTATACTTTTCTGTAAAAGAAGCTTTTTCTATTTAAAAACTAAATTTAACTATAGGCCGCGGCTGCTAGGTTGGTTAAGGCGTCATTCTCATTACCAAAAGGTGGTGAGTTAGAATTCCGGATTAGCCGAAGATCCGTCGTGTTCACTAATAGTGACTGGGGCACATAAAATATGGCGGGTTGCAATGTCCTCCATGTTCCCATTCTAAATTAATACCTCTGGGGGTGGTTGGAGCCAGGCTATGGGTCTTTTCTGGTTTCAATCTCTAAATAAAAAGATTCAGATGGTGCTGCCATCTATGAGCCAAAAGTCGTACTTTCACCTTCGTATGAGGTCACTCTATTCAAAAACGGAAGACGCTCTCTGTCTCTGACTTCATTCGCCTAGTCTCTGAAGTGCGGGCTTGGCCAACACCTCCTAGAGTCTACTCTAGGAGGTGTTGGCTTGGCGTTGCCAAGTGTCATTAGAAACAACAACAAATTTAGCATTTATATTGTATTTAGTTTAGCATTAATAATGAAGCAATTTTTTAAGTATCAGTACCGATCTCTCTGCTTAGATTTTACGACATTTTCCAATTAATATTCAACATCCAAATAGAGATTGATTAGCTAGCATGATTATTGCCACTTTATTTTACTTTAAAAACATTTAATTTGTAGTAATCTGTTTTCAGAATACATCAGACTGGTGAGAACATGTTTTCAGATTCCAACAGATTTTTTTTTAATCAAAGAACACTATTAATCAAAGAATATGATTATGAAATTTAAACTACCTGATGTAAAAAATATTGTTTAACATTCTGAATTATAGTTTTAAATCAGGCTATTTTATATAAAATTAAATAATTACATATATGTAAAAATAATGATTGATTATTGTACAGACTTGATTTTTTCATTTTCTAAAATTCGCATAGTGGATATGACGTCACCCTTTCAGATTCATAGTTTCTAGACGCTTGTATAGATGAGTAGGCAGTAGCGGTGGCGCTGCAGTCACTGGAGTATACAACAAATATAATACCTATAATTAATTTATTCAGAAAATAGAAAAATTTTAATCATGAGAATGTTTCTTGTACCTTATTTTTTAGGTTTATTCTTTAGCTTTTGAGTGAATTAGACTTCTATAGCGAAATTAAACATATCATACGTGATTTTATAATATAATAGCTGTTCAATAGGGATTGAGATTTGTAGCACGAAATATATTATATTCATTTCATAGAAAACAAAATTTTCGTAGGTTATTCACATTACGTCTCATAATGATTGCTGAGGAAGCTGATTTCTTAATGCATACAAGAGACCCTAATACATTGGAATTATTTGGCCTAAACTGAAATCCATGCTTGATTACTGTGTTTGTATACTTCGAACTGTTTAATCATTGTAAATCCAAATGTCATCAGATATATTCATCGGATACTGAAATGATATCTTTAAATTTTTGGAATTAGATTTTTTGTTAGTTTCTTAAAAATTTTTATTTGAGTGATGGTTTTTACATTTTCACATAATTTTTTTATTTTATTCAGATATTCCAAAATATTTTATTTTGGCAGTTTTGTGTCTTTGATATTTACTCCGTTCTGGAATATGAATTGATAGTGTTCGTTCGACTCTAAAACGGATTTATCACGTAAATAATCATCATGTTAAAAATCTCCTATGCAGGCTATAGGAACTTATTGGTATAAAGAAACTTTTGTTTTTTAATTGAAAAATGCTCTTATTCAGATAGAAAGTCTTACTCTATTCTATCACATCATCACCTTATAGGATCTAAGCATTTTCATTCAGATAAAATGCATTAATCACTTGTCTTCCCAAGTATTTCAAGTTAAATGCGGTATATTTGGATAATTTAGACAAGTGACTCAAATCAAGATTTTTTGGTGGTATGTACATCTGATGAACGCTAGATCAGAATCTTTTGGATTCCCCCACCCTTTCTCAAGAAATTTAATTTTATTCAAATTTCTTAGAACTGTTTATCATTTTTCGTGTTGGTAACTTTTCTCTCCAAAGCGAAGTTCTTATATTTTGCTGTGATAAAATTTATGCGGAATCATTTCATTGCATGATCAACTTCTCATAGAAGATGTACTTAATTCATGTATGAATAGATGGATTAAGGGAATTGTTAACATCAGTCAATGTGACCTGGGAACTTGTGGAGAGTAATTAGTCTTCTCGTCTGCATAACCTTTATACTAGTAGAAGCAGAATAAACTATGTTAACATGAGCACTTTGATGTTATTTACATTTTTATTGCATTTTTTAGCTTTTTGCATGTACAAATTCAGCTATTACAATCAGAATTTTCTTGATATTTTACTTAAAATACATTTGATACATTACATTTGTTAAAATTTTTATGCGTACTCAATCTTACATAGGAATTCCTTTGTGTGTAAAATAAAATAAATTGTTCATTCTATTGCCAAAATTATGCAAACGTTAGTGTTTGATTTAAGCACTGGTGTTACTAAAATTGGCAGATTGCAAACCATGTAAAAACTTTTTTGTATAAGGTAACCTACATTTATATTTGTATATGTTTTTATCTTTCTGTTTAGTACAATTAGAAAATTGAAATCACTTTAACCATTAATGTAAAAGGATATTCTAAATTTTAATTATATTATGGGGTGCAAGTTTATCGCTTATTAAATAATATCAACGCACACCATATATTGCAACTTAACTAAATTTTATTACTAAATTTTAAGAAAAATACCAAAACGTCGCGAATACAAAATCTCTGAGAGAGAACTGGTTTCTGAGCTCGTTCGTTCACATCGTAGGGGAAAAACGTGAACTGCTCTGTTGTTCCTCGTGCGTTATTATACCGAGGAGATTGGCGTTGCCAATGTTCAGATAGAATGTTTTTCTAGCTGCTGCTGCCAACTTCCAAGCAGAAGTGTTTCACCACAATATATATGGACCTAAACACTACAATAATTCTGTAAGATTTCAATTTATAGATATTCTTAACTATTACCATTGTAGAGAAAAAATTCAAATAGTGGTTTTTCATAAACATATCATTTGTGATTAAATATTATTTATTTGTAGTGGTAAATGTGGGTTCGAAATTATTTTCCAAATAAATATAATAATTCTGTAGTACATTTGATAGAACAACAGTTGAGAAGATACGATGAATTTTAAAATATAAAATAATTTTATTAAATGAAAAGTTTTATATAGCTTAAAATCATAGAACTTGGTTAAATTTAAGGATACAAAAATAATTAAACGTTATGAAATTATGATTACGCGCGAAAGCAGAGATAAAAAATTGAGGTTCGAAAAAACATTTTAAAATGTTTTTGATTACATTGGTAGATGAAATTTTAATATACATTAAATTTATAAATTATTGCACCAAACAAAAAAAATTAAAGGGAATGAACATTTTTTTTTTTAAAAAAAATATAATTTTTTAATTTTATTCCAGTTTAATAAAATTTCAAAATTTGAAACTCATTTCGCTTGTGTTAAAGGAATCTTTTATATAAAGAATTTTTCTAAAAAAGATGCAGAAAATAAATTTCATTAAAATAACATTCAATGTTGTAAAAGCAAAACCTAACTCGTTTTGGTTACAATTAGGATATTATCAATAACACTTCCATCATTCATACTATAAGTTATTTAAAAAGTATTTTGATCTTGGATATCTGAGAAAAATAATTAGTAATTAAATTCAAAGAAAATGAAGTCAACTAAAAATTGATTTTTTTTCAATTGCATAAAAATTCATAATAAATACATATTTTCTAGTAAAACAGAAGACAATATTTTATGTATGTAAAAAACGTGATTTGGCAAAATGTAGCATTTAAAAATAGATTACTGAGTATAATAATTTAATTAGAAAATTGATGATTTAGAGTGCAAATATAGAGGTCACGAAGGAATGTCTTAGAAATGAAATCAAGATGGTTTCCAGAAAACGTTTAAAAAATTATTCCTATTGAAAAGTTTAAGATTGGCATTTTTCAAAATTCCTTTTCCTTTTTTATACAGTTGAACGACTTTTAGTTAACGAACAAAAACGTAATAAAAATTTTCTCAATGGGAATTAAGTTTTTAGGATGCTTATCGTTAACAATTTTGTTCAATAATTTTAGATATTTATATCAGATAAAGTAAAATATTTCATTAATTTTTCAACTATTTTTATTTTTACTTTCAAAGAATAATAAAAAAGAATGAGAGAATCTTCATATTGCACTGGGACATGGAAAACTTAAGTGACAGATGTGTTTTTGCCATAACTCCACTAGAAAAGTCATATAAAACATGAAATTCAAAGAAATGAGACACCATTTTGTACTTAAACAAGGACGAAAGTATAGTTGCGCAAAAAGGAGCATAGTTATCTGTTCAAGAGAAAGAACAAATGGATGTTCCTTAGAATGTGATATCCCTTCCCCTTATTGTAATAACTGTTCCCCCCCGTCTCTCCATATTCAGCACCAGATTATATAACAACTCTTGTGGTAAGAGAGCTCATTCCTCAATCAGTATGTTTTATTTGTTGGTTGTTCGCAGAGGATGTAATTGTGCCGCAAGGTGACTTCCCTAAAGCATACCACACATGTTCTATGGCATTTAAATCAGAGAAGTACACTGACTAATCCATTTGAGTACCTGTTGTTCTTTCCAGAAGCTGCTGAACCACAGGAGTCCGGTGTACCTATGCATTGCTATCCATAAAAATGAAATCTGCTCCAACGGCCAATCAGAACTGTTGCATATGGGAAGGATCGTTTCCTTAGAATAGTGATCTTAGGATACAAACATATCAAAAACGGGGAGTTCAATCCACCCATTCAGCATAATGCCTCCTCCCCCCCCCAGACAACTCCAGGACCACTGGAACGGTCTCCTTCAGTGATGTTACTGGGATGAAATTGCCCGAGTTTCTCTAAATCAATTGGTGATGCGAATTGCTTGTGGCACTGCAACCATTCTCTTTCGTAAAAAGGATGACATTAATGAGATGTCCAGTTTTTGGACTCCTTACATCACTCTATAAAGAACAATTTTCAGAGGGATGCAACATTCAATACGTCGGGATGAAATGTTAGCTTTACGAAGGCGTACGGATATAGTAAACCACGACACTTGTCACTTGTTGCTGTATAGTTACTGAGCAATGACCCTTACTGACTGGTTTTGAATTCTTTTCGCGTGCAGGACGATATATTGGTCATTCACTGCCATTGTTTTCTAGTGGCGGTCACTATTAACCTTTCTAACAGCTGTATCTCTGATTTGGTAGGCTTCCCAAGAACATGAAAAGGCATTTTTGTTGATTCCGATCTCTTCAGCCACTCTAGTCACACTAAGATCTAGCTTTCTAATTATTCAACGTATGAAGTCGCCAATGTGATTTCTCTTTTAGCCCTATTTGATTACTTCACTCTTTCGTAATTTGTTTATGTTTTGTTCCTGATATTTGCATACGCAATGACATTCCTACTGAATTATGCGTTCTTTGTACTTATCGCAAAAATCCTTTTTCTGCAATTTCATAGCTATCAATTTAAATTTTACATGCTTAAGTTTTGCACATTCATTTGTGCACATGCACAAATTTCTACCATTGAAATAATCACATGTCATACTTACAAATAAAAATTCGACAGAATAATACATAATATATTTTCAGATAAAGCTTCAAAATAATCTGTACCAAAAATAAAGTTTCATTTCTGCATCAGATGCAATTACCCAGATAGCAAACAAATTCCAATGAACGTCCCTCGGACGTCTTGGATGTGATTTAGACATCCCCTCGATGACATTTGAGGAAGTCCTCAGGACGATCTAGTAAAGATGTTCTAAGTACGTCTTTTAAGGGTCTTTTTTGGACGATCTACATCCTAAGAATGTTTTTTTACATTCTTTTATGGACTTTATTACAAATAATCTGAATACGTTTTTTGATTTACATATAAAATTAAAAAATCACATCAATTTGTTAATAAATGTAAATAATTTTGTGCTACATTGTATTTAGTAATTAAAATGAGAGTTGCAGAAATTTCCTTATGTGTGCAGTTTATGAATTTTTGTGCTTTTTAAAGATCAAATGTCTTTTATTTTATCATAATTATAAACAAAGATATATGTAAGAAACAAAAAGTATGTTTGGCAAAACTATATTTTTTTGAATGCGACATGAATTTCAAAGGGATTTTCAAGGATTACGACTATTATGAAGGTTTGTAGTACATATTCTAAATGTAAGTTATATATTGATAAGTTTTAAAATAATTTACAGATTACAAAGTATAATAAAATATTTTTTAAAATATGTTCAGAATATCTATTCAAATTTTATGTTATGTTGTATCTACTTCCGCTACATTTTATTTTTTAGGTATGGAATAAAAAAATCTTGGTAAAGTTTTCTCTTGTTTCAATTTAATTTATATATAATGATATTTTGATTGAAAATTACAAATGTTCTTCAGTTTATTCTTCACTATTAAAAATATCATTTAATTAAAATAATTAAAACGTTTTTAAAAACAGTTGATTTTCTCGAAGAGCATTAAGACAAAAATATCATTTATGTATGGGATGTAAATTTTTTTATTGGTAATAAATATATATATATATATGTATAATTGCCTTATAATACTCTCATTTTTAGTTTATTAAAAGATAGATTTTTATGAATTAACTTAAAATAATTTTTTAAATCAAAATATTTATGATATTTCAGAAAGAATTGTGGCAATAGCTTTTTAATTAAAACTTCGGTAGGGATGGACATAGTTACTTTTCGTGTACCTGGTAAGTACTGATTACAGTTACTTTTAAAGTAACAAGTATTTTACCGATTACATTTTGTACTTGTTACATTTAATGTGCTGCCATCTATCGGATTAAAAAACACTTACAAAGTTTTCATTAATTTACTAAATAAATTTATTAAAAATTAAATTAATAATAAATGAATTAATAAAAATAAACTATTAAATATATAATATTAAATGTAATTTTACAAATAAATTATTATAATTAGCATTAATTTAAATTATTACAATTTATAAATATTAACTTAAATAATAGGTGTTTATGTGATAATCTATAAGAAAAATAATTTTTATGTGGCTTACATTTCATTAGTTGCAATTTTATGTGTTTTCTTAGAATCCTTTAATTTACATTTCTCTGCATCACGCTTTTATTTATAGCATTATGCAGATAAATCTAAATTTTCTCCAAAAACAGTTTTTCTGTGAAAAATTTCCAACTTTTTCATAAACATTTTTCATTCAATATAAATATTCATATTTCGTTATTTATTTTCAAAATTTAAATATTTGTATTCGTCAAAATTAAATCTTCAAATTACTCAATAGTAATTTTTACCGATTCCCGGTGTTGCTTAAAATATAAAATTAGATAAAATAAGAAAATAATTCCTACTTTTCAACTAAATTAGCTTAATTTTTTATTTCTATTTAGTAAAATTTTTTAATGAAATAAATAAAATTTTAAAATTAAATGATAAATTATTTATGAATAATTGTTATATGAGAGGATTGATCAATAACAAAGATATTTTTTATTTGTTAGAAAAAGAAATTATTACTTTTTGTTGAAAGTTGCTAACAAATACAGCAACTAATTAAAAAAACAAATTTTGCAAATTTTTTTTATATTTTTAAACATTAACAAAGCAATTATATTAATATTTGTGATATTATAATAAATTGTAATTTTTCTTATAAAGAACATTTATTTGTATATATTTTATGTCTTAGATAAACCAGGTTTTTCGGAAATAAAAATTTCATTTCAACATTAACATTTTCAAGCAAAATTGTCGCATATTAGCCAACACTGTCATTCTTATAATTTTTTAAATTATGTAATGTAATTATATTATAGAAAAAGAATCATACATTTTAATTCAAATTTTCTTTTATTATCTAATTAGGTTATTAAAATTTCAAACATATTTTCATTGTTTTAAATTTTTATTAAAATCATAGCTTGTAAGAAATTTCAGTTCATTTATTTAAATAGAATATTATATTTTGTCCAGAAATTTATGACAAATTTCAATACAAAATATACTATTTTTTGTTAGCAAATTAACTCCAGGATTTAAATTGAAACTTTTACGATTCGAATTTACATTCTTAATTAAAAATAATAATTATATAATTTTAAAGTTCGATGTAGTTTGAAATTATAAAATACAGGAAATATCAATAAGTCTATGCAGCGTTTAGTTTGCGATATCAAAATATTGTAAGCAGTATTTGGAGTATAATAATTGATATTTATTAATATACTTATTATACCTTAGTATAAAAACATTTTCGCACATGTTCAAATGATCAAAAATGATCAAATAAAAAAAATTTTTTTTTCAATTTAAAATTAGACTTTTTTAATACAAACATTGAAATTAAAAATTAATTGTATACAATTAATTAATTTTTAATTGAAATTCAAAATGTAACTTCATAATGAATTAAATTGAAGTTAATTAAAAATTATAATTTCTTATTTATTTGTTTGTTAATAAATTATTTGTTAATGTAAAAAACTGTAGCTATAGTATTAATGTAGAATATATTATGAAATTATCTTTAAAACTGAAATATAGTTAAAAAATCCCATTCATTTTTTTTTCAAGTTATTAGAAGAATTTTGGATACAAAAACCACATTTTAAAAATTTAATTAAAAATAAAGAAATTAAAATCTTAAAATAATAATAAATAATAAAAACGTGATATATTTGACAAAAAATGATAATCACTAAATAAATGCACCACGATTACTAACTTTTCCAACTCATTTATTTCATTAATCAAAAGGAATGAACGAAATGCTTATTTCATTCAAGCGCATCTATTATTTTTATTTCTCGCAACTCGATTTTTTTATTGAAATTTATTAAATTTTATTTTATCATAAAAATTTAAAATTTTATTTTAATAAATTATAGTTTATATAAATAATGTAATTTTTATTATTAATAACTATATAAATTATTAATAAAAATATTAAAACGAATTTATTTTATTCATTACGCTCCCCTCTCCTACTTAAGCGATCTCTTCCAATTTCAAAGAATCACTCATCTAATTTCCAGTTAAACCAGCTGTAATTTCCCTTCTCCTATCCATCCTCCCTCCTATAGAAAGCGATTGTAGTTACACTGAATATTTTGGAACAAGCGAGTACGTGGTTGTTCCTGATTACTTTGGAACAAGCGAGTACAAAGTAATCAGTACCTGCTTGTTACTTTGTAACAACCCTTGTTACTTTGTAATAAGCACGTACGACTCGCTCGGCACGTACTTAGTTGTACTTGAAACAAATCTGGACTCGCTTCAACTTTGCAACAGGAAGTAACGAGTATTTGGGAAAAAAAGTACTGATTACAGGTGTTACATTAAAATACCGAATACAAAATACTGATTACAAGTATTTTTTCCCATCCCTATTCGGCACTAACTACGAATATATAAACGTGCGTGAACTCTAACTTTGTTGGATTAACGTAAACTCGTTCGATTTTTTGCGTTTGATAATATCACATTTAAAGTCTTTGCATCCTTGAGGTAAGGTATACTTATTTTACAATATTGTTTCTTTCTTATTATGAATCGTTTAATTTTTAAAAGAAAAATCAACACCTTGTCTGATCGACAATTTCGGAGACGTGTTGTTACTGCAACATGCAGTTCAGTGATTCCTGGAAATAGTGAAGGGATGTGATTGAACTTCCATGCAAATCTTTGATAAATATACATGTAGTTTTTCACCCTTCAGCAATTCAGTTATGGCCGATATCTTCTGTTTTGAAAAAATTAGTTATTTTGCCATATGAAAAAGATTTTGTGGTGTTTCCTTTTTTGCATTAAGGCTTTCCTTGATTGATACTGAAATATTTATGATTGCAGTTAATGTAAAAATGTTGATAAATTAAATTATATGTCTTATTCTTATTATTTTTATTTGTAAATGAAAAAGATTATTATATTGCTTAATTTTAGTGTAAATATTATAATATTGGTATGTGTATATATATTTAATATTAAAATTATTATTGTTGAGAAAAGTATAAACATGTAACATAATAAATATTTGATTATTATTTTTGTAATATTTCTAACAATTTAAAATTTTCATCGTCATTATAAAAATTGATTTATAAATTGAAAATGGTGTCAATATTCATTCATTTATTTTCATTTTATTGCGAATAAAAAAACAAGGATTTTTTGATGAATTTAATAAATACATCTAGATTCATTACATAATTGAGTAATTAGCAAATTTGCTTATAATTTTCCTTTTTTTGCGATTTCCAGCTAAGTATCATTAGTGGGAAAAACTTGGGTATAAAGATTTTATTTTAGCTATTTTGATGTATTACTTCTATTTTGAAAAATATTAAAAAACATATGTTAAATTATATAATGTTAATAGTTTCCTAGATTATTTGTTGATACTAATAGCTCCTACGTTATTTGTAAATTGTTCGCCAATTTTTCCCATTATTTTTGTGTTAGAAAACATAGCTAATTAGTTTACTTTGCATAGGATAATATTTTAATTGCAATTAGGGATAATTAAATTAATAATATTAAGAATTAACTTGCCAAATATTTATTAATAAACAAATAATAAAAGTTCAAAAGAATTTGTTTCTGTGAAAAAATAAAAGTTTTAAATTTATAATTAAAATAGCATGAGTTAAAATTTAGTATTATTCATATGAAGGTATATGTTAATAGTTTTGTTTTCCTCATATTTTTGATTTAAAAGATATTAAAATTTGTTATATTTGATTAAAGTTAACCAGATTATATATAAGTACAGAATTACTGTGTAACAAATTAGCTTTTAATTATCTAATTTTCTGTTTCCTGCATGAATTGTAAAATTTTCTTTTTTTCAGAAATGACAAAGAATAAAATATTTTCAGTTGTCGAATTTGATGATGGATTACAATTAGTACCATCCACATGGTTAATAAATAATGGTAAAACATGCTGTTTTCCAAAATATGTTTCAATGAGACGTGTTGAAACGGCTATTAAACAGCAAGAACCCCCTACTGGCAACTGGAGAACATATCCTGTAAAAAGGATATTTGCATCATCAGGTATTAAATTAATCAATGAGTCTTGTTTAAAATTAAGCTAATTTTAAACCTACAAATTAAAACTCTTGTAAGCCTAAATAAACTTGTTTATTATTTTATTAATTATTTTAATCCTAAGTTTTCATTATATAATTTAACCAAATGTTTTGATAATCTTGTTGATTTTCCAATATGAAATACAGTAATTTTTTCATCTCTTTAGATTCATATAAACAAGGAATAAAAAAACTCAAAAAAGCAGATTATGAATCTGATAATTTTACTGCCACAGAAAGAGATGCGTCAAAACTAAGTGACTCTTGTGATGACACAGATATTAACAACTTTACAAATTTTCCTAGTACAAGCAGCAATATTGGCTCATCGGTGTTAGATGCTGCAGTTAATGTTGTTACTTCAAGTAATATTACTGAAGGTATTGCTTCATATATGAAATTATCTTAATTTAAAAACTATTCAGAAAATTAGAAAATATCTGAGTTAAAATATAGTATGGTTAGTGTTCTTTAAAATTACTTAAAAAATTAGTTTACGAAAGTAGTTAATATATTTAATAGTTACTATCATAATTACATCTATTTGCCCGCGGCAGTTAAAAAATTGTATATCATATTTTATTTAATCAATAATATTAATACTTCAAAACAATTTTAGTTTAGATATTTTTTGGAATGTAACTTAAATGTTGAATTATAAATGAAAATTGTATAAAGGTTTTAATCCTTGTTATAAGTTCTACAACTGCCTTTAAATGATAAAGTAACTTTTAAAGAAAAATGTATACATTTCTAACATATGAAATTTTATTTTCTTAAAATTTTGCATGATAATTTCACTAAGTAAATTTTTGATATAAAACAAAACAAATTTTTATTCTTTTTAAATGAAAACAATGCATCTTTATTATAGATAATTCAGAAATTTTGAAACAACTACAGACTATAAAATTACGGCTGGAAAGGATTGAAGAAGTTCAGAATGAATTGCTTTGTAAATTTGATACTCCAGCTCCCTCAAATTGTGAATATGTAGCTATAGAATTACCTCATTTGCCATTAGAGAATTCTGATCGTTTACAGGATTTAGAGAAGAATTTACTGAATTTGGAATTTAAAACAAATTTTGTAAGTATTCTGCATAATTTAACTTATATCCTTTGTAGGCATTATTTTAGTTTGTTTTGATAAGCCAAAAGATAATTTAAAATATACATCATACTAATTTCTACTGTGCATTAAAATATGCAGAATTTTTTCTTCTAAATTCCTATTTTGGGTAAGAAAATTTTTTTTTATTTAAAAGTCTAACTTTACAATGGTTCTACTACTGAATGTTTTTCTTATTTACCCAAAAATAGGGATGATAATAGTTAAATACTTCATTTTTGTTGCATAGAATAATATCTTAGCTAATTTATCAATTAAATTGAAAACATTAAATTTATTTTAAAAATATCTACTACCAAACAATTAAACATAAAACCACATATATTCAAATTGTTTATTAAATAATATGCATGTTCCTTTGTTTTTATATGTATTGTTGATTAATTCTAAGATCATTTGCAATGCAGTTATTTTGAATTTGAACAGTATTTCTAGTAGTCTTCTTAAATAGTGGGAATTTAGAACTTTCTGTTCCTTATCTTGTATATTTATTTGTAATGCATATAATTATGATTATTCTAGAAAATTGCTGTGATGAATAATTGTATATCAAATATGAACTTTTTTCTGTAGTAGTTTAAACCTATATTTGTCTTAGTTCTTTTTTTTTTTTCATGAAAATTACAGTAATATGTAATTATATTTGTGACTGTGTATTCAAATTTATGTTACTAATATTTTATTCTCTTTTAGCAAATGTATATCAATCGAATTGGAGGCTCTAGTGTTGGTGACATTGTTCGGCGTTTAATGAGTCATTTGTTTTCAAATTCATTAGCAACTGACTTTAGTTATCTGGGCATGAAAAAGAAAAAATGTTTTTCAAATTTACTGCTTCATGATGTAATTTTTGGTGAGTCTTCTAGTTTGAGTTAATTGAAATATTAATTCTACATTCAAAATAAAATTCTGATAATCAGAAACCTTATTAGCAATCATACTTAAAAAGATTCCATTAATAATCTTTTTTAGTCTATATTTTATTGATAATCTGGTACAAATAATCTGCTTAATGTCAATGTTAGGTTATCCAGTAGTAACTATTCGAGTGAGAATTCATAAATTGCTTTCTGAGAACAATTTTTCAGTCTTTTTTTAGAATTAAAATGGACTAATTTTATATTTAATCAATTTAAAAGGTTATTTCTTTATCAGACTAATTTTAATTTGTTATGAAAAGTATTAAAAATTTAAAACTTGATATTTCATTGTTGGGATTTATTATGTTTATGAGTCCACGTGTTTAACTATCAAATGAGAATCTAATGGTGATAAGAAAATTTTTTTGCTTTATTTCTTTACAAGTGTTAAATTTTTTTTAACAGTAGCTCTTTTAAACTAATTTATATCTTTAAAATAAAATTTAACTTGTTGAAATAATCATTACATCTTAACATATAAAGTTTTGTTTCTGATTATCTTATAAAATATTTTTTTTTTTTTTTTAACCAATAGATGCAGTCTGTTTTCATATGCCTCAAGTTACAAAAGCAGAAGTGGCAAAGAGCATATCAAGTTGGCTACGGCATGCAAAAGAAAGAGCGGAGAAACAAAAAAATGTATAGATAAAAATTTTGTGTGTATATAAAATTCTGTGAAACAAATAATAAACTATATTTCATTTAATTTATACTTTAAAACTGTGCAATATTGAATCGCTCTTTAAATAAAAAATGAATTTTTAATTTTTCAAAGAAAACAAAAAATGCAAATTTGTAATCTTTGTTCTTGTTCTGAAATATCTCAGATCCAGTTGATTAAAACACAAATTTGTTTTCTAAGAATTCCATAAAACATAGGAAAATTTGTTAACTTAATAAATATTAATACATTTTGATAATAATTCATAATGATGCTGTTAAAATAGTCTCATGGAAACATTTCAGAATTTGGCCATTTTCTTGTATGAGAATTAAAATTAGATAATTATTAATGGAACTTAATTTAATTGTGCCAATTGAAATTGTGGATTCTCTGTTATTTAAATGAGTTAATTTTTATGTGCATTTGTGTGTGTAAATAAAATGTTTTGGTATAACATACTTCTAAATAATGTAGCATTTTTTTAGATATCTTTCATTTTAAAAATTTAACATTTAGATATACCCCAAAAGAATTCCTTTGTCAGAAGTATTAATATTTCTTTTGAATGAAATTTTCAGTTAATACCTTGAAATTTTTATTGCATTTATTTTTTAGAACGGTTCTAATTTATATTCATAATAATGTTGCAAAGTGAAAAATAATGAGGTTATATACAAAAATACACAATTACTAGTAAAAGTATGTAAACTTTAATAACATACAAAAACTTTACTGAATTATTGCTTAAAACAATGATAATGCTCATTATTTAATACTAAAATTTAAAAACACAATATGAATGTGCCAAATCACGTCCGTCTCGGAGGTCCTAATCCGTACATTGGACGTGCTGAGAATGTCCCTACGACGTACTCTTATACTTCCACCTGGTCCTGAAAGGATGTCCTCCGAATATCCTGAGGGCTACCGTTATTCTAAGCATAGAATAAATTCAAATTAAAGACTACTTGAACAGTGTATGATCGGTTATTGAATAAATGCAATCTAGAATACGAAGAACAAACTGGTTATTTCTTAAACTCGTTTGTTCTTGATGACATTCCTGAGTATAGTTCACCCTAAAAGTTCAAAAAATAACAATCGGTTAAAATTCCTACTTTCAAAAAATGTTGTCGGCAATATTATTGGAATAAAACTATGCCCCATTCATATAAAACTACATTTCATACGTCTTTTAGAACATAACTTTTTTCCTTAAAATCTGATTTTATGGATATTAGAGATTGCAAAATACATATCTTTATTCAATTAAAACAGATTTTAATTTTAAAAAATGAGTCTTATTTTTTACATTTGTACTCTTTATTATTATTTTTGTTTTATCTAATTTTCTTCCAATTAAAATTAAACTGAGAGTAAAATATTAAAAATTACAAACAAAGTAGTATTTCATGAATTCTGCTTCGTTTAAAAGAAAACATATTTAAAAACTAAAATATTATGCATAATAAAGCTTTATTTTAGAGCTCAAAAATACACATATGAAACAAATGTTAATAAAATTTTGCTTTGATAAATAACAATATGCATATAACATGCAATTCATTTATTTTTAAAATTTCATTTTGCAAAAGGTGAACGTTTCACAAATCCTGAAAGAGGTGGAGGGCCAATATGTTGAGATCCAGGAATTGAAGCTAATGTTCCAGTTGTTGCAGATGAAATTGTTGCATTTTCTACAGTAGTCACATTAGAAGTTGTAGGTATAGATGAAAAATTGCTAGCAGTACTTATGGGTACAGTATCATTAGTTGGCAAATAAGAATATAAAGTCTTCTGTAAAAATTCCTCTGAGAACGGTAAATAATCCTTATTAGATGAACTTTCTTGAACAAATGTATCATGTTCACTTTGAGGTGACACTTTTATTCCTTGGATAGCATATATTTCACGTAATATCATTAGCACAGTGTCCTCTGAATCCCTGAAAAGATAGATTGATTTTAATTTCACATCGACTCCATTTATAAATTTAAGACTACAGATAATTTAACAGCATGAACAAGTTATTAAAATATGAAAAATAAAATCTTAACTCATTCGTATAATAGAATTAGAAAAATGTTTAAATGTATAGAAAAATGTAATTTTGAAGCATGTACAGTTAGATTTAATGTACCCAAAATGGTTTCATATAACAAGCATAGAAACAATCAAAAGAAAAGTACAAAAACTTAAGTTAACACAATAAAATTATTAAAACGAACTTCGCAAGATATTTATAAATAAAAAATACATATTAAAATAATAATTTTACAATATATATAAGTATTTTGTTAAAGTGTATGCATCAAATCACAGAATTACAGGGTTCTGCTTCACCAAAATGTAATAAAAACAAAGACGTACTGTTTTCTTACAATGCTTTCATTTACTAATTTATCAAATATTTACATGGCGTTTTTCGTATAGAAATTTCAAATCTTTCTCATTCACTGTCGATATAGAAACATCGCTTGAATCAAAGGAGTTATATTTGAAATCTAACTATACTTGTTTAAATAAAAATATTAGACGAAAACTTTATTTAAAATATTTTTCCAGCCAAAAATTTGCATTGCTTTTAATAAATTACCTTTTAATATATGTTGCATGGTATATATATATTTTTTTATTTCTAATGGCCCTTGAGCAAGTACATTAACCCATTTGCCCCAACAAGGCCGGAAACTGCTACTCATTTTATCATTACCGGGTGGGCACTTGTGAACCAAGTCAAGGAGATACGAGTAGCATCGCCCACGCCACACCAACACAAACCCGTTTATAGGGCGGGCCACATTCATCCATCATCTGAGGAAAGGACAAGAAACACAAAGAGAAAGCACATCCATGCCCGAGAAGGGATTCTAACCCAGGTCCTCCCCATCTTGTAGTCAGTTACGCTAACCACTAGGCAGGTTGGGCGGCTGTTGCATGGGATATCCTTTTGATATTTTAACCTACACTAAAGCATTTACTTTGTGATGTCAGAGCATCTTTTACTTCGATTGAACGTGAATTCCGCTTCACAATTGGAACTCCATCATGAGTATTGCACTACTTTGAGATAATCCAATGAGCATTGCACTGCTTTGAGTTAATGGGATAACACTTTAATATTGTTTCTGTGGACGAGATAGATAAAATGGAACACAAACAAGTAACAAATATATTCAAATAATCTCTTCACATATGAAATGTCCTGTATATACATTACTTTAAGGCTTGTAAAATGCGGATTGGTGATTGCCTTCAATGCCACTCTGTTCAGAAGCAAAATTACATTTTAAAAAAGATTCTTCTCAAACATTTAGTTTTAGTGATTTTTAATTATTTAGTGTTTTGTTTTGAATTTTGTAAGGATACGATTTAAACCAATATTAGTGTAATTTTTTATGCGAGTATAAATTTTGAAACAGTGCCGCAAAATCTACATTCAATTAAGTCAGTAGCAAACGAGAGCAATTTCATCGGAAGACACAATGCCGACGAAGGAGTGAACATCACAAAATGGGCGTTCCGGGCGACACTTTTTATATTCAATAAAGTCAGATAAATATTTGGCAAGGCACCAGAGACAAAGCAAGTTTACTTTTTTCTTGTTTTTTCCTCTCGTGGAAATAATGTTTGTGATAAATTTCAATTTTTTATGATGATTAATTTACGATAAATCTTTACAGAGATCTTATTAAAAAGTATTTTTTATAATTATAAAATAGATAAATTATTAAAAATTAATTTTTTATTTTTAAAAAGTTTATTAATTTTATGAAATAATGTACATCGAAGATATTTATGGGTCTCAAAAAATAGAAATTATATTAACATAAAAAAAATGGTTTACTCAATAAACCGTATGCTTTGTGAAACATTTGAGAAATCTGACATCTTGCAATTTGTATCAATACTAAATATGGATATTTTTATGAAAAGGAAATAAAAATTTAAATTATAAAACTCTTATATTTAGATGTACCTTTAAATTAATTTAGGTAAAATGCACAGAAGATTATATATATTTATAAAGACTTCCTTAAATATAAATGAAAAAAATTGTTATTGCAGAATTAATGAAGATTTTTAAAAATTCGGGAATGCATTATTACATTATTTGTTTTTAATATTATATATATATATATATATATATATATATATATATATATATAACACTACTACTTTTTGAATTGTGTTGACAGTTTGCTTGCATTTTATTTAAAACTTATAGTTATTATAAAAAATTATCGCAAATATTTATTTTTAAAATATAATTATATTCAAATGCTAGTTTTGTTGAATAATGATAGTTTTCAATATTCTATAAAAAATTATCAAATTTTAAAAGCATGTCAAGAAATTACTTTCTGAATTTCAATATAAATAGATTAATCAAAATATATACATAAATAAATCAAAAGTTTTGTTAAATAAGCAATCATAATTTCTCAAAACTGATATGGCTCATCAGTCAAAATGTAAACAAGAATTTAAAACATGAGGTAAAGTTTCATTGGTTTAACAGTGTAATGACGTCACATCCCTAAATCATTGCTTTGCCACGGCGAATTCGGCGTTAATTTGCTGGTCTAAAGTTTCACCGGCGAAATCGCTCTCGCTTGTTACTGTTGCCTATGGATATCCAAAACTTTGATGTTGACTAGATATTACATCATTTAGGCGTTAACGTTTGGATATTGCAGAGATATCTCAAAGTTACAAGTTATATCTAAAACTCTTGCGATATGAGATATTAAAAAGCGATATCATAAAGTTTTAGATATCTAAAATTTTATATCGTTTTAGATATCGTAGATATCTAGAATTTAATAGTTATCTACGAGATATCTAAACTGTTGTCAATTGAATATCCAAATTTCCCAAAAGATATAGACATCTAGATATTATAGACATCATCGCATAGACATCGTTAGATATTTACATTTTGAATATTTGCAGATATCTACGAAATATCTAAGCTGTTGCCATTTGAAAATCCAAATTTCCCAAAAGATATAGACATCTAGATATTATAGACATCATCGCGTAGACACATCTAGACATCATTAGATATTAACATCTTGAATATTTGCAGTTTATCAAGCACCGGGTGTCAAAGCGCGTTCATAGAAAACTGTACTTTCATAAACAAAGTTAATAAATTCTGAAAGCAGCATTAATACAAATTAAATAATTTTAAATAAAATTTAGTGGCGAAAATTATTATAGTTAATTAATCTCAATTTGGATGTTGAATATTATTATTGATTGTAGACAAGATAAGAAATCTTATAAACTATTTAGGAAGTGTTTGTGCTGTTTTTAGGTATCTAAATGCTTTAGTTTATTCTGTTTTGAATTTTATAATTACTGATTTAATGGATTGTTTCTTTTACTATAATAAGGTTATTTTTTTTTTATTAAGAGCAAAATATTAATTGAAAAACATCGTAAAATTTAAGCTATGAGATCGGTACTGCTACTTAAAAAAACTACTTCATTATTAAAGATAAAATAAGTACTATATAAATGTTAAATTTAGTTAAAAAAAAGTTTCTTTTACAGAAAAGTACCAATTTCGATTGCTTGTTTTAGCAGAGATAATTATATACAATTAGAAAGTAGTGTATGTTTTTTTTTTTTTTTTTTCATTTTATTCATATTTAGTCACTTTTTATTGGGCATCATTAATTAAAAATGTCCTAAAATTTTTTAGGGAATATATAAATTTATTTTAATTTACAAATTCTGTTCTCTAGTTATCATAGTCAGGGCTATTAATTTGCTCACATATCTAGGTTTCATTGTTTCGATTATGGTAACTAGAAATCACAAGTTATATTGAGTGTCACTCATCAAAAATATTGCCTGAGAATTTACAATACATTGCAGTCTTTCTTATAATGTTGAATTTCTATATGAAATAGAAATTTTATAGTACTTATTTACCAAATATCTCTAAAAAGTTTAGGTGATATGGCAATCTTTTCTTGCTAAATTTTAATTTGAAATTAAAAAAAATTTGATATTCACAAATAGTAAACGGTTAATATAAAAGCATTATAAAACAAGGTTTTACATGTTTGTTATTAAAATATTTTGTTGCATTAAAGTTATTTACATATGAAAATTACAAATTTTATCATTCTTAAAACTGAGTTTTCATTAAACCAGTGAAAACTCAAGTTTTAAATTTGGGCTCATTGCACTGGATTAAAGTATAATCTAGAAATTTGGAGAAATTTCAAATGTATTTACTTCATTAAAAGGAAAAGTCTGGTTTTGAATTAAGTATTTTCATGAATTAAAACCTTTCTTTTCTAATTTTCTATTGATATTTTCCCAGTAATTATCATTCTTTATTATAAGTGTACAAATTAATACCACACCAGTTTATATATTTTTACTTTCTAATGTTGGAGATGGGTGTACGTATTAAGTAATAAATTGTATTAAGAAAATTATTTTCGCTTATAAATCATTGACACAAAGATGTCAGCAAAAGCAGAAAAAAAGTTGTTTTATTATTTAATTTTTATAGCTTTTTTGTGCATTTTGTAAAACAGGTTACTTTTTTTAAGAATAAAAACATTAACCCATTTTTAAAAGCATCAACTGTTACCAGAAAAAAAAAAAAAAAAAAACTTTTCCAATTTTTATAGTTATTAAAAAAAATAAAATTATGAAGTCCTCTTGTATTACTGTGAAATGTATATGAAGTTTTCCTGTTTTTATAAATATAAAAACAGGAGAAGTTATTAAATTTATGATCACTTATATTAAAAATAATGCATGATTATTTTAGTATTAATTTTGATTTTTAAATGTTTAAGGAATTTTGTTTCTAATTCATTGGATATGTATCATATTTTTGCTATGTAAATGATATGTTTATCAGATTTATAACTAATTTAGTATACTTTTGGACAGGTAAAATGCAAAACAATAAATATAAACTCAGTTTTATTCATGATGAAAAATGTGTTTCTAAATATTTTTTTACCTAGGCTCAGTACTTTTTCTTTCTTTATTATATGTAATTCAGCTATCTTTCTAACATTTCTCCTTGTTTTGTTATTTTAAATAGCAAATTGTGATTTTTTTCTATCATTTATTAACTATATTTTCCTTATCTATCCACTATTGATTTTTTAAATTTCTTTTGAATCTTTCTTAAACAGTCTTATTTATCTTATATGATTTTATAAGTATATTTTTATTAATGTTTAAAATATTAGTTATTTTGCTAAAGTATTCTATACTTCAAACACATTCTTCTACACTTCATTATGTCACTATTGATCAGGCTTCAGGAATAACCTCATTTATCAATGGGGATATTTTTCTTTTGCTTGCATTTTACTTTTATTACAAATATTTGATATTTGTTTTGTTATCAAGGTATTTGTTGACAGATTCATGAGCAAATATTCAGCTTCCTATAAGGATTCTGCTATCTTTACTATAGAATTTACTTATTTTCATATTGATATTTACAGCATGTTTAATTTTTTTTAATGTAACATCTACAAGATTTAGATTAATTTTGATCTTTGTTTACTTTTTATACATTTAATTATTGGTCAGTATTTAATTGCATGGAAAAATTTAAAACAATTTAACCACTGTTAAGGTTTGCAATATTATAAATTTTACAAGAGTTATTTTGTAAAGACTTTCAGTTAAATTTATTGCCTAATAGCACTATCTTAGTAGAAATTAGTAGGATTTTTTTTCTTATTTTATTAATTAATGATTACAGTAAATTTTTATCAAGTGATCTGTAAAATAATTTTATTGTGTATTTTTTATTTTAAAATGTTGATGTTTTATGAATTTATTTATTTTTCTATGATTTAATTAGTGTTGAGGCATCAAATAGTGGATATTTTAACTGGCATGGAAGGCACATCTTATATAGCAGTTACTTTATTAATTATGATTAAATAAAAACAATTTTTCTTAAAAAACATTGTTTTCTGACTTTTTACCTTACTGACTCTCATGATACATACTTGATAATCTTAAAATGTATATTTTTGCTAATTTTATGATGAAAATGTAAACTGTTTTATACTAAGTGCATTAAACTGTGCATGTTCTATGATTTAGTATTGTTTTAATTACTTCTGAATAATGGATCAAATTAAAAGAAATAATTTTAAAATAGAATGCTCTTGTAAGAAAATCTTGCAGCCGCTATTAGAATTTAGAATATTACAATGTTATTTATTGTGAAATTGGCTTTGTATAAAGAAAAATACATAAATTAATTAATTGCATGGTTAAAATACATAATACACATTTAAAATTCGAATAAATTTTATTATTGAATTATTTTTTTAATTAAAAATTTGAAAAAAATATGAATTTTTAGCGTTCATCAAGAAATAAAACGTGTGGAAATAGTTTAAATATATTTTAATAACAAAATTTATTTCACATTAAGCAAATTTGTTCTTTTTTTTAAGAATTCTTAACGTTTTCTTTACAGGCATGTTTATCATTGAATTGGAAATCTAAAAATTTCCCAATGAATTTTTCTTAATTTTGTCATACAAATATACATTATATATATATATATATATAGTCTTCAAATTTTCAAAAGCTTTTTCTGATTAATATTTTTTTTTATTTGTAGTTAAAATTTTTACTATAAAAAACTAATACTTTTTATTTTTAGTGGGAAGGAACAAAAGTTAGCTTAAACTTTTATATATTTTGTTACTTTTGTTTCTACGTATTGTAAACTGAAAATGAAATACAAAATTATTATTTTTATTATCTGGAATAAATAAATTCTTGATCATTTCATTATAAAACTAAGAAATCACCTCAAATGAACAATTTAATTAAAAAAATTTAAGAACGTGCATTAAGAAAAAGATTCTGAACTCTTGATCCCATATTTGTTTTTTAAGAAAATACTTGCACTTTTTTAATCTTCACGATAGAAGTCCTTTAGAATTTAATTTTGATTGTTCTAGTTTTGTTTTACAAATTATAACTAATACTTGATTAAATACAAAATTTTACATTACTTCATTTTTAACAATCTTAAAAGTTAAGAGTAATTAAATACATTCCTAAATTAATATTTCATAAAAGTTAAGTCACATTGTGTTTGAACTTTTAATGTTAGAAAAATCTTTAAAAAAACAATTTTTCTATTGTTTTTCTTTTGAAATTAAGTATTTAGTGAATAAAGGAATAAATGATTTTTTGTAACCCACAAAAAATATTTTTCCACAAATGCTACGCTATATTTTAAAATCTCTTAGTAAATTACATCAAAAAATTATGAGGAAAATAATTTTATGATGAAAATTTCATTAGAAATGCTTTTCAGCTTTTGATATATTTATAAACGATGTCCACACACATTTGCTGCAATCCTTTGGATAACTGGTGGATATACCACAGATATTTGGATATTGTGTGGTTATCTAAAAGACAAAGGGATATCCAGATGGATGTCCTATGGATTTCCACGGTTGTTTGGGATAAAATTGACAAGTTACATAATTTTTGTTGAATAAATAAATTTTATAACAATCTATAAAATACATATTAACAACTGCTGTCATGTTTTTTATTATATATGTTCATCAAATTGTCATTTAATGTTAATTATAGAACAGCAATAAACATAAGTGTTAAATAAAAAACACATTGTTGAAATTTAGGAAGAATATTTATATTTAATACCTTGTTCTTATTGTTCTAATTACTTAAAAATAAATCTTACTTTAAAAATAACAAAAAATTTCACTAATTTTATTTGAATCATGAAACAAAGTTTTTTTACAGAATTTTTTTTTCCATAAAAAGAAATGAAAGATTTCTATTACTTAACTCTCAAAGCATTCAAATTGTAACTCTTACTTTAATAAATAATATATAGAATTGCGATTCTATTTGAAACTAAATGTAACAGATTTGTTTATTGATTAATTAGTTATTTTATGATCACTTCTTGCATATGTTGGCTAATTTAATAGGAACTGATGTTTAAAATGGATTCTGAAGCATTGAAAGCATTTGTGTCAAATTAATATAGATTCAATTCTCCCTCGGGATGAAAGTCACAGTGCTAGTGATTAAACGGCTAACTCTACTTAAAATAGGAAACATAACGTATAATTGCTTTTTACATAAATCATGCAATATAATTCTAGTTATTTGACTGTTGTATAAAAAAGTAATTTTGTTAAAGTAATTAAATTTTAAAAAATATGTATATATATATATATAAGATAAAAATTTATTTGTTTATTGGTGAAGCCAAATAACTAAAGGAAATTCAGATAGAGTTAATAGTTAAAATATTCATTATTTTATAAATATATTTATAAACTATTAAAAACTTAAGTTATTAAGTTTTGTTTACAGGAAGAAAAAATGTTTCATGTTATGTTTTCATGAAAATAATGGGAATAATAGGTCTAATAAAATAACTAATACTATTATAGATTACTTAAATCAAAGCAATGATTACTAATTAGTCGTTTGTGTCTTACCTCATAAGTCAGTTATCAGAAGTAAAAATAAAATATTATGAATCCATGCTTTATTTCATAAGTACAAAAGTATTTTTCAATTAATATTATAACATTTTAAAGAAACAGATTGAACAGTGTATGGATCAATATCTTAACAAAAACAATAAATTTCCTTAATGAAATTAAATATTTTTACTATCATAACTATTCCTATGTAAAAGAAGCCTTCTCAAATTTATTTTTTTTTTTAGCTTAGTGTAATTTTAAACTAGAAAGCATATTTTAATATGAAACATGTTACATAACTTTTTTGTGATATTTAGGTTTTGGGGTAATGACATTTAGAAAAACGATTTTACATATTTGAATCTAATATCAAAAATTTTGGTATGATCATGATTAAATTTGACAAAATTATAAAGCTTATATCTTTTATTAAGATTTAAGGTATTCAAACAAACTGAACTACAGTTTTATAAAAAAATGTTTAGAACTATCAACTAATTTCGAAATTTAGATTAAAAAATAAATATTTGGAAAATGTTAAGAATGATATAATACATACTAATGTAAACATGTTAATAGTAGTAAAGTGTAATTTATAGAAACATTTTCACATTTGGTAATTTTCATTAAAAAGTGTGACAATCATTGTAGTAAAAATTTATAATTTGTTCCTTGGAAATTACTATTTATATTGAATTTATGGTAGACTTTCAGAGGGAATGATTATCATCATACATTTGGCATTTGTCAATTTCATTTACAAAAAAAAAAAAAAAAAAAAAAAAAAAAAAAAAAAAAAAAAGTGAAAAATTCATTGATATTTTTTCCTATTTTTATCCAATTAAGAACTAGTAGATGGACGTTAAAATAACAACTGCAATCATATCCATATAACATTTGGTAAAGTATATTTTAATAAAACTTAAAATACATTGAATAGAAAACAACATTTCTTGATTGTTTTAAAATTTTATTAGATAGATCTTTTAAGAAATAAAAGGAAATTCTTATTCACTAGTAAAGTGTTAAAAGTTATTGAATTTAGTATTTGAAATCACTTTTATGGCTAGAGTAATTCTAAAATTATGTTGTAAAAAGCATAAGTTTTACTAACCAATATGTGGCATGACTAGTTAAGGCCCAGACATAGTCATTTAAAGCTTCTAGTGGTTTTTCTTGAAGAACATAATCTATTCTCCTTCCACCATTTAAATTTCCAATCGAAACATTTAAAGAAGCTTGATCTGTAAACATAAAATATTAAACACATGTTGTAAAACAAAGTAGAACTGTTTATAGCAAATATTTTATGCTTCTAATGTTAACTGAATAACTTCTGCATCATTAATTATAAATGAAAGGCATTTTAATGAAAAATAACAAAATGTTATTTTAGAATTTGCTAGCTCAGGCAAACCGAGTAGTCAAGCAATTGTTTTTGATTTCATCACATAATATCCAGTTTCCTATCCATCTGTTTGGTGCAACCAAGTGTTTTTTTTTTTTTTAATTTCTGAATTATTAATTTTTAAAGTTTTGATTTCGATTTACTCTTACCCTTCATGAAAAATTATTTTAACAGGAAAAAGGTTTTATCTCATTTTCAAATATTAAATAAAAAAGAATTTTAAAATCCAACGTCTAATATGTTTTCCAATGACTTTCATAACTAAAAGTAGTATACGAAATACCTAGTATAACTAAGGATTTGATATTTATAATAATTATTAACATTTTTAATATCAACATAATATAAATAATAAAATTGAATATAAAATTAGGCAAAGGAACTTTTCATTAATTCATTTAAATGTTTTTAAGTTAAATGTCTTTAAGTGACATTTTGCTTTTTTAACAACAATTTTAAGTAAATTAAACTGCAGTAATCATTAATTAAAAATTTGCAGTGATTTGAAAATAGTTGTTACCTTATTTTATTGAAAAGGAGCATACAAATTATGCAATATTTTTATAACAGAATAATTAAAGTAGTAAAATTTAATTAAAAGAAATTACACTAAAAATGTAAGATTAAAAATTAAGTTACATGGTTTTTTGATGTGCTAGGAAAATTTTACTGATGGCCTTTTATAAAACGCTAAGGTTGTAGAAAGTATTTTTCTCTCAAATGACTTTTTATATCATATAAATTTCCATAAAATATACAATTTAAATAAAATAGTAAAAACTATAATCATACTGATATACAATTTATTGCATTTTGAAATCATATATTGAAACATATTTGGAGAATCACAACCAAACAATTAAAGAAAATCCATTAATTACATGGTGGGAATAACAAATATTTTTCAAACATTTTTTTTAAATGTTTTAAATTATGTATATAAAAATTTAATCTGATGTTATCATTCAACAACATAAAGGTTTCAATATAGCAATTCAAACTAATTTCTAATTGGAAATTTATTATTATTCAAATAAATTCCTCATTCTCCTTAACAGAGCTTGCTGAAAGTTTATTTCAAATTTAAATAATACATTTTCCTAATAATTGCAAATTTTGTCAAAAAATTTAAACACAGTAATTATTAACTTCTTGTCGAAAAATACAAAATTACAATAATATATATATATATATATATATATATATATATATATATATATATATATGCCCTAATTTTTTCTTTTGTCTTCAGACATTTGCAGGAAATATTATTTAATTATTTATATATTAATTACTGATTTATTTCAGAATATTAATAAAAAATGAAGGAATTAAAAATTGTTAAAAGTCAATTCCCCCTGTAATAATACAATTCTGCAAAAAAAAATATTTTTGCCAATGAAAAATTTTACTAAAAGGAATAGTAAATAGTGCAATGAATTTTAATATTCTTAGTACATAATCTTGTCTTCTGAACAAATAAAATAAAGAAAGCAACGTTTTTAATAAGAGAATGGAATAATTCTAATTGTTAGAAATTAAGACCAAAATTTTTTTGCGATTAATATTTCATAAATGTAAAAAGTATTATTCTTTATGACAAACCAGAGCACCAATTGTTTTCCAAATAATTTTAATTTGTATTCTTTTTCTAGAATATATATATGAATAAATATATTTAATCACATTTAGAACAAATTTGGTTTTAATATTGCTAATAAAAAAACAATTGATTTTATAACATAACCTATTCTCAGGAAGCATGGGCAAGAATCAACAAAGACTAAATAACTTCCCACAACATATAAGTGACAACAAAAATAGATTTTCTAATGTAGCTTAATACAATAAATATTATGTTTACTAACCATCATATGTTGCTATTTCTCGAATTTCCTGAGGAACCATTGAATCAACTTCCTTTTCCATAATTAAAGAAGGAAATGGTTGAAGGCCAGTGATTTCATTTAATGAATTCCATGTTTTGTGAAGAGTATCCATCACTTTTTGGCGCAACTCACTGGCGAACTTAGAAACATTATCTTTTATTTCTGAAAAAGGAAAAAATACACAAAATAGAAATAATTTAAGTGAAATATTTTAAATAGGATATAACAAAGAAATTTACTGTCACAATTATACAATTAAATTATTTCATATTGCCCTTAATAAGTAAAATATAAAATAAATAGATAAGAGAAATTTTTAACAACAGTTTATTAGAAATATGAAAAATTATTTAAAACTTAAAAATAGATACCTAGACAGATCAGTCACTGAAATAATTGTAATATTGTAAAAACGAAAATTAAGGAATTTCAACATGTCACAATCATGTATAAATAGCAATAACTTAAATGTAATTCAAAATAAAATTAACTAATAAACATTTAAATTTCATTCTATAAGGTTAGAGAACACTATTAAATGAATAAATAATATCTATAGTGTTATCTATAACTTTATTAAATAATTTAATTGGCATTTACAAATGAGATTACAATTGGCAAAATAATGCAGCTTTTGCTTAATTTTTGAGTGTTCTTCATATCATTTTGTGTAAAATGAAAATGTTTCAAATATTTTGTGAAGCAAATTCAGTCATTTATGAATAATGTAAATCTTAATATAGTATCCTGATTATTTACTAAATTTGGACTTCAACATAGAGTGAGTTCAAAAGTTTATTAATTTGTTTTAATATCATGGCCAGTGGAATTTGTGCTTGTGGTGACATTGTGGAAGACAATGAACACATTTTACAGCACCGTAGATTGTATACAAGTGTTAGAACAGTTTTTAAAACTAGATTAAGCAGCTTTCTATTTGTGGACCAACAAATCTTTCTAATCATTTGGAGAGTATTGAAACGATTATAGTTTTACACGAATTTGTTATTTAATTCTTTTGTTGTTCTTGTTGTCTAGTGAATGTTTTTGTGGTTGAATGTATTTACTTCAAAAGCTGTCATATTTTGTGCTCTACAAGGAGTTTTTGTTTGATTTAATTAAATTAAAATATAAACATTCACATTCATAACTAAAATCATTCTGGACACTGGTGAAAACCAGCCTACTGGTTTAACAGGGTTAATTAACTAACTTATATATAGTAATAAGTTTATAGAAGTAAATATTTTTCAATAGAAAATATGAATTTACTTTCAATTGTAATAAATTTGTTTATGACCAAAATAATTGGGTTTAGCCATTTATTTGTTATTTATTATATTGATGTGATAGAATTTACATGCAAGAGTTAAATACAGAAACAAAATTATACTCCGACACTGTAACAATATTTCAGAATTTACCTTCACAAATCCCAGTTTTCTTATTCCATTTTTGAGAAACTTAAAACAAATATTTTACATTTGATTATGAAAACTTGTACTAAACTAATATCTAACAACCTTAACAGTGTATTTTGAATATTAAAATTACAAAAATATGTGATAGTTTATTAATCTTGTAACTCTTAATTTGTACATGATTCTTATAGTTCATCTGATCTTAAAAAATTATAATTGCTTTTGTTTGTATATTACATACAAAATAAAAAGTGATAGTGTTATCATAAACATAATTACTAAGAAACAACAAATACTAAGAATTTTTTCAGAATGATGCTTTAAAAAAAATTAAAAACAACTTTTTTTTAAATTTATGAAAAACAGATATCAGCCAACAATTAACAAACTTTTTTAAATTGGGTGTTAAATTACCTATTACAAGGGATTTGTAGATTAAGAATGATTCAGTAATATTCTTCATGGCTTTTTGAATTATTTTTACTTGATAACTACACAAAAACATAAAGTAAAGATGAAATTATTAATCTTCATTTACAGAAAGTAGTTAGAAAAGTAATATTTTTAAGTAATAAAATAATATAGAATTTACTTTTAAAGTAAGAATAGCGTAATAAAAACATACTGAAATGTTAATATTTTTAAATGAGATTTTTTTTAGTACTATCAAAATTTCAATTTATAAAAATAATAAATTTAAGCTTACAAAATATATTTTGATAAATTTTAATATTTAAAATTTTTTCTGTTTACAATAATCTTATTTTCATTAATTTTTTAATATCAATAACACTGATTGATTTCAAAATACACAGAGGTGCACTGAATTAGGAATATCAAGAGCTATGAAAATTATGTAGTACTGCGCATCATTTATGTGAGAGTGAGAGCACTGTGGTAACTGCATATTAAGCATGTATTGTGGTTGCTCTGAATTAATAATTGGAACTGCCAGTATGGATAAAATGCCCAATTAAGATGATATTGATTGAGGACAAATCATAGGTATGCAACACTTGGACAATTCGATTTCCGAAATTGTCAGATGGCTAGGATTTTCAAGGTCAAGAGTATATTAAGAATACCTGAATAGTAGATAAAAAAAAACAAACTAGCTATCAGGCAAACTTGAAAGGACAATTAGCCATAACAGTATGTGGTGATAGACGTCTCTGGCTTATTGTACACAGCCAGCTAAGCCAAACATTAGATCAAATTACCAAAAAGTTGAATGACGGTGCAAGTCCTAGTCAGTAAACAGAGTGTGCAAAGCTTGCTCCACCTTACCTAATGAGTTTCAAGAGCTGTCGACCTATGAGAGTACTATTGCTTAATGTTTGTCATTGGGCTACATGTCTTGTCTGGGCAAGAGAGCACAGAGACTTTAGTGTAGAGGACAGGAAACGAGTAGCCTAGAGTAAGAAGTATCAATTCAGACTACTTAATGCTGATGAGGGGCTGAGAACATGGTGTCAGGCTCATGAAGCCATGGATCCTGCATGCCAGGCTGGAACTTTACAAGGTTATGGTGGCTCAATCATGGTCCGGAGTGTTTTTTTGTGACACTGTTTGGGATCTTTTGTATGTGTACCAATCTCCCTGAGCACAATTCGGTATGTAGAGTAGCTGAGTGATCACATCCATCCATTTATCCTACTCTGTTATACGCACGGTAACGCAGTTTTCGAGCAAGACAATTGTACCTCTCACAAGTCATGGTTGGCTAGTGGCTGGTTGGATGAGCATTTCTCTAAATTTCTTTCATAAATTGGCTACCTAGAAGCTCAGACTTAAATCCTATTGTGCATCTTTGGGATGTTTTGGAATAAGAAGTGAAAGTGTACAAAGCACCAATGAACCTTACAGAATTATGGACAGCTTTAGACAATATTTGATGAGCTATTCCTGTAGAATGTTTCCAGAAATTTGTTGAATCTATGCCTCGTTGTGTGGTAGTTGTTATCAAGGCCATAGGAGTCCCAACTCATTACTATGTACTGAAGTAGCAAAATAGCCTGGTTCATTTGTGGGAATCTTGCAAAGATATTACCTTCAATAATGGGCATCAAGTTTTCCCCAACATACCAAAATAAGTCGAATAATGGACCTATAATATGCACCAATTTATCTCCAATGTAAAACAAGCCAAGATAGGTCCTACAATGGGGGTAAATATAATCTTAATGTAGAAAATGTAAAGATTAGTCAATATTGGACAAAAAAAAAAAAAA
>JAPDSC010012303.1:112570-131846 GCA_026290005.1 Latrodectus geometricus | reverse complement strand
CATAACAAAAATAATGCCATGATTATCTCCAAATTCCAACTACTTGTTAGCTACTTGCTTGTTGTTTCCAGATTTTCACTTATTTTTAATTTGATATAAAAAGCGGTTCACATACATTTTGCAAGAGACAATTTCAGATAATAACAAGCTATACAGCTCTTTTATTTTTCATTACAGAATTGCTGTCTAGATATTAAAAAAATTATCCATCCTACAGTAAGTTATTTAAATAACTAGTTTACCTTCAATTAAACAACTTCATTGCAAAAAAAAAAAAAAAAACTACATAATCAAAATCTCAATTAATTGAAAAACATAAGTTTACTAAAGCATATCAATAAATCAAATTGAAACTATTAGTATTGAGATGTAAAATGTAATTTTCAACTTTCCACATTTCACATATTCTAAAGTGTACAACAAATCAATAAATCATGCATAAAGAAGCTTATTTTTTGAATACATCAATGATGGAAATTAACATACAAATCAAAAGATGCGTAATAGCACTGAATTTGAGAGTAGCTTCACAGTAGGAGCAAAAACTCTGGAACATTTATTTCATTGCACATATTGATTATTAATAAACAATAAGATATAATAGTTGAAAAAGCATGGTCATCTATATAAAAACTAACTACTACAATAAATAATTTATTACATCACAAATGAAGCTTACTAATGTAAATAACAATTACACAGATTTTTAATGTTTTCTTGACTATTTATCCAGTGTTATTTTTAGTATAATATTATGCAAATAAAATTAAGGAAACAAACGTTATTAAATCTAAGTTCATTGTTCAGTACTTTACATTTGATTTAAATAATTCTCCACAGTACGAAACTTAAGTTGAAAATTTAAAGTTGTTTTAAATACATTGGCAACATTTGTTGTCTGTATATTAAAAAAAAGCATACATTCTTAAAAGCATATATTGTTTTGATTTAAATTATAATTTTAAACTCAAACAAATAAGAAATTTTCATGATAAACAAATGTTATTTCAAAACAAAAGTTGAAACAAACTTACAGATGAAGCTTCTTTTTAGAAACTAGTATCATCGGTTATTATTAAACTAAATTCCAGGGATTTGAGGAATTATAGAAAACGTATTAAAAACAAAATTTAATCTTAATTAGTAAATTCTTAAGGAAAAAACTCGTAAACAGCATAGAAAAATTGGTACCCATATTGTATTCAACTTGCTATGCTATATTTTGGCAAAAAATTGGCTCTATTTGGTTCTATTATAGTGTGCTCAAGATTGTTAGTAACTTGGCTGCCACTATAAGGCCAATAATGACATATTGAGGAGAACTTCGTTCTAATTATTGGTCCAATATTGGATTATCTTGCCATTTTATACATAAGGGAAATTTTGTACCCCACGATAAGGACAAATCTTGGCATGCCCAACATTGAGGGTATCTTGGTGCCCATTATTGGTAAATTATTGGGTTTATTTTGGCATGTTGTATATTGGGAGAATCTTGACATCCATTATTGGTCAGTTATTGGGGTTATCTCAGCAAGATTGCCAACATTAGGCCTATCTATTTTACTATTTGGGGAGGATTGTTTTTTCCACTGTTACCATTATTATTATTATTATTTCTACAATTAATAATTTTTTCTCACAAATTGATTTTAATCAAACTAATTTATTTTTGATATATTTTATATTAGGTTATCTCTGTGATATACTTTAAATAGAAAAAGTATCTGAATTTAAAAATATAACCTAAATGCATCCGTTTCCGCCCTTTATGGTGAGGAATTAACACAGGCTTCTCTGTAAAATTGTGATCAATCATTGGTTCAATTCTAAATGCCTATATGTTAAAAATAATGACATTATAAGTACATTGAAATCCACATGCAAGTATAAAATCTCAAGTTTTTTTTTTTTAATTGAAAACAGATAATAAATAAAACACTTACAACAGGGTCATACTGCAATTTTAGTTCAGGTTTCATGAAAAGAAAAGTAAAATGAAAACATTAAACTCTAAAGCTACACCAAAACATTTAAAATTTAATAAAACAGGTTTATATATTAGGAATAAGTTATTGAATGTTGATTAAGTCATTTTAATTATTGAGATTGTTTATGTATTTTCTATACATCTTACTACAATAATTAAAATGTATAGAAAAATATAAGTGAATAAAATGCTTATAGCATAGAGGTTTCACAAAAATGTTAAGATGCATATAAAGAAATAGTTTTATTTAAAGTATAGAAACAGTGAATTTATAAGAGCTTATTGAATTCAAATTTAAAAAAGTTATTCCATGCAGTACTCAGGTAAGAAAGAAAAATCAGAATAAACTGAGATTAAAAAGTTTCATTTTTGCTACACACACATATTTTTATATTTTTTTTGAAAAATTATAATATATTTCTTTTAATTGTATTCCAGATTTTCTTATTTTGTTAGGAATATGTTTGAATAATAACTTTCAAAGCACAAACGACAGTTCTGATATTCAGGAAACATTTAAAATGTTGCATTCAAAGGCAAATTACATTAGGTCTTTCTTATTCATAGAGATAAAACAATTTTAAAATATCATTTCCACAGAGCAAACTATTAGGAATAGTATTAAAAAATGGGACTCAATTATAAGGATGGCAGTGACATCAGTTTCATTATATTATAATATTTTTTAGAATTTATGGTAATGTTATGGAACTAAAATCTTATATTTACTAAGAATTAAATATTTTATAACTCATCAATAAATAATTATAAATAACATAATATTGAATAAAATGATGTAATAAACTTTATAAAACTAAACATTATTACTAATTACACCATACTATATTAGCATTAATAATATTCTTTATAGAACTCTTGAAGATTTGTATAGAAGAACTATCCTGAAAAGTTATTTTCAAACAACATTATACTAATTAAAAATATGATGAACATAGAGTACCATGAGTAAGCATTTAAAATATTTATTTCAGTTCAAATTACATTCAAAAGAATCACCTCACTCAAGGCTAAATCAGTTTCAAATATACAAAAGTAACACATATAAAAGTTATTTTCTTCTATTGCATCATATGAATTGCTCAAAATAAAAAATATTAAAAAGATTTTAAAAAATCATTTGATGAAAATTATAGCTAATAAAAATAATATTTTTTTTTTTTAATATGCACGGTTTGAATAACCAGTAAGATAGCTTTTTATTTAAATGAAAAAATTGAGTAAAAGCAAAAAAGAGAAAAATTAATTGTTTTAAATATTTCATTTTAAGAGCATAATATGAAGAATACTAAGATGATGAAAAATAAGATATAATTTGAAAATACTTGCGGGATGAAAAATGTGAAAAAATGCTGGACAAGTTGGAAAGCAATATTTATCACTTATAGAATCAAAACCACGAGTTGCCAAAAACATAGAAATTGGAGAACCCATAGCAAAAAAGGCTGCGGGACAGAAGAAAAGTCTGAAAAAATTGAATTACTTTTACTTAAGTGACAAATATGATGTATAACAGAATATATTTTTTTGCAACTAAGAGCATTAGATACATTAAATATTTAAAGCATACATGAAAAATAGATTAAATAATTTTCATTATTAATATCTTTGTGAATCACAATGGAATTAAAATATATAGTTAAAAATGCCAATTATTTCTGAAAAAAAAAAACAAGATTTTAGTATATGTACAGAAGGAAATTGTACTGCAGTCTAGACCTAACTTTTCTAAAGTATTTGAATCCCATTTCAAGATTTTAGAACATTTTGATAAAAGAATTGTTAATGGAACATGCCAATAACTAATGCAAAGAAATTAATTAACCATAAAGGGAATACTTTCTTAATACAGCTTTATAATAAAAAAGTATTTCCCTTATGGTTCATGAATTTCTCACATAAGGTATTCATACCAATGTTTGTAAAATGTACCTAGGCTACGATTGCACGATTTTGGGAAGAAGTAAAAATGACTTAAACATGAAAGACATAAAATCCATTAGTTGTTGTAACGGACATTCATAAAGTGTACATAGTGAAACAAATCTATCTCTGAAAATGTTAGTATGTATGTGTGCAATATCAAGAGGGACAGGTTTTCCTCAAAACATAATGGCACATGCTTCAAAACACATTGAATTTCTTACTCTACAAGATATACCACATTCAGCTGATATTTTTTAAAGACAAACTAGTGTATCTCATTTGGAATTAATTTTATCATCAGAATAGCTGTTAATCTATTATAGTTGTGGAATATCTTAGGACATAGCACAATTCTAATTAAATGAGCTGCAAACAATTAGAATGACAGAATTTAGGGAAAGAAAAATCAATGTATACACGATGAAATTCACCTACAGCATCCTAAGTCCACTTTTTGATGTAAATTTACAGCACTATTCATGTATGACCCATTTTTTGGTAATTAACTACTAGGAATAATGTAACAAGTTCTGCTACAGGCAGTCAATATCATGGCGTATTATTTAAGCTTATTGCAAAATGTGCATAACTGCAGCAACAAGAATACTTTATATATCACACAACTCAGAGGAATTTCATTACAACACTTCATGGTTAGTTGGATTTTGTGGCAGAAGGTTGAAAAATAGGCATATTGCACCTAGGTTAAGATTTCAACACTTCATGGAAGAAAACGTTAATAATTTTTTTAATAGTATATGACAATCAAGTTCATCTGATCTGATAACATGCAACTGCTGATTCTGATGTCCTCTAAAGTAATCTAGTTTATAAAGATATTTCAACATAAACAAAAAATTAATACTGCAATAAAGTCAATTATGCTACATGTATGGCATCTTAAATTAATAACAATCAACTGTTAAATACAACGTTCCAAGATACATCACAAAACCCCATTAAGAAGCTTTCATTTTGCAGTTCTCAAGATTAAAAACCACTTGATTTTTGACATTTGGCTATATAATCTATACTTGCTTCAGAATATAATTTTCATTCAACACAAATAAAAATCTTATCAAATTTGCAACTTTTATTTATGAGTTCTGATTATATAGTTTAAAAATCTAGACAATAAATGTTTACATTTTTTATCCATTCAATGTTAGTCACTTTTATTATTAATTGTGTTGTTTGTATGTACAGCGACACACACTGAACATTTTGAAAGTTTTTCAGAATTTCTTATCTTTTCTTTTCCATTCCCTTAACATTTTCACAATCACCCTTTTAAAGAGATCAAAGAATAATTTTGCTAAAGTATCTAGATTAAAAGTAAAATATAATGTTTTTTGTTAATATTTCAACTACAGTATTCTGCATATAAGAGTTTAATTATAACCATCCGAATATATACAGTAAATAGTTTTGTGATATGAGTTTTGGGATAATTTTTTAAATTTCAATGTAAAGGGTAAGTAGATATTTATATTTCATAATATGCTACTTTTGCAAGTAAAAAATCTTATATTTAATTAAGAATGATATACACATAAATAACAGATGAAAGTATAATATTTTAGACCGCTTAGTAATGAAAATTAAGATAACTTATAAAAGGAAATATAGAAGCGTAAATGACACAAGCATAAATACATGGAAGTGTTTTGGTACATAAATAATAAATGTTTAACCCCTTAAAGCACGAGTTTTTTTCATAAAAACTTCCAAAAATTATCCATATTCCATCTATGTTAAAAGTTTAATTATAATTTAATATTAATATAGATGGCATATAATTTAGCCTATCAAGTTTTACTGGAACGTGTCTGAGACGGGCATTAGAAATAACAAAAGCGCCCGTGTGAGACAAGCATGTGGCCAATGACATTCGCCCGTGTCAGACACGAGCAAATGCCTTAAGGGGTTAAAATACACTGAAAAACATTTTTTTTTTAAATAGGTAAACTAAAAGATGATATAGATAACATTCATAAATGATAACTTAAAAATGTTTCTGGAAAATTCTGATTTATAATCTCAAAACCTGTAACAGGGTTTTTATATAATATATTTGTACATATGTACATCACAAATGAAAAATGAAATAAATGGATGCATGGATGGTAATTCTATAGTGTAAGTTTACTCAAAACGTTAATTTCACAGCACAATGATAAATTGAAGTCATGACTTTGAACAAGTTATACACAAATAAACAATATTTTATAAAAAATTACAGTATTTTAATAGCCTGAATAATCAACATATCACATGTTGTAAATTTAAAATTTGGGGTGCGCAAGAAATTTATAATCAAGAAAATAATATTGTCATATACTAATAATATTTACTTCATCATACTTCCAGTTTTTAAAATTCATCATAGGCTTCAAAGGATTTAATTTGCTCCCTAAGTTGATTAGTTATTTAATTATAATATTTATCATGCAGTGAATTTTGAAATGCTAGATTTGGAGTGAAAATTTTAGAAAAAAAAATAAAAAATGCTTCACTAACCAAAAAATTATAACAATGATAGAAAAACACATTCTAAATATTGAATTTTAGACCTAAAATTTTCAGGTTTACAAATAAATTGTATTATGTTATATTTTTCTTCAAAAATCATAGAGAAAAAAAGAACACAATAGTTCATGACTTGGGACAAAAATGAATTTCAAAAGTAATTTAATCCTTCTTTGTACACTTTCTTTCATAAAAATAAAATAGTCATTAAAATAAAGTTTGATCAAAATTAAGTAAACACTAATTTTTAACTTTACTAATTTCATTTTTGGAGGTCACCATAAAATAACACAGAACAAAATGAAAATTATTCATAAACAGAAACAATTCATACTAAGCTACATTGTGATACATAATATATACATTATGAATTTGTTACCTTGGATAAGTTATTGAAGAGATACCAGTATTGGACTTTTGTAGAGGAAATACCATTCTATTCTCAGAAGTTTCAGTCTTTTGCTCAATGTTGTGTTCCTCAAAATTCTCTCTTTTATTTTTAGCAGATACACAAGATTCATTTGTTAAATGCTGAAAAATGTCAAATATTAATACAGTTTTCTTTAATAAATCATTGAAAAAATAGAAAAAGAATATAACAGGCATGAACTGGTCCATTACTAAATAAATTTAATAATGTCAACACAGTACATTTTGAATGCAAAAAGATACTGTTTTAAAAAAACTCAGAGGTAGTAAATTTTATGCTGCATATTAAAAGTTTGTAATTTTTTTTAGTAATAACTTATAAACAATTAAAATTAAAGCAATTTGGTATGCATGTTAAAGAAAAATGCTTAGGAAAAAGAACTGATTTTGGTTATTTAAGAAAAGAAAACCTTTATTGGCTCTTTCTATAACAATCTTGAGAAAACTTTCAAAGGTTAATAACCAAATTTAGCAATCATTGTCAAAGCACATGAACAAAAATATGAAAAATGAAATGAAAATTGAATGAAAAAGGTTATAAGTTGTTTCATAAATTTACCTGTCTTGGCAGGATATATCACAGGTTTAAAATTACTCGACACAAAATGCTACTAAAAACGTGGCTAATTCCTAAAATTTACCCAACTCATATAAAAACTCATTAGGAGAGTTTTGCATTTGAATCCTTCAAAATCTCAAAGTATTGTGCCTTATTAATAGTTTAACGATAGAATAATTGATGAAGAATTCCCCTAAGCTTATAATTAAAAAAAAAAAGATAACTTTTTCATTGAAAAGGATCACTCAGATATTTATCATTGGAAAGCAAAACGAATTTTACTTGAAATATACCAAACACTAAATAATAAAGTATTCTTAGATATTTATGTTATAATAAATCATCACTTTTGATATTTTATTGCTTTTGTTTTTAATCCCAGGTACAATTAGGTATTTACTTCATTATTTGCAGTAATATTATTAATTAACAAATAAATATCAAACTTACTCTACGATATTCCCTTAATTACATATTTTATGATGTACAAGTGAATCCGTAACTTGTATATTTTCATTACTAATTGCATATTTTCATCGCTATAGAGCATAAAAATGAATGTGTTCCCTTTCATATTAAATTAAAATCTCTTTATGTATTTATTCAAAATAGGAGTTTGTATTAAAACTTATATTAGAACTTAATTACATTGTTTATAAAATTTAAATAAGATCATATTTGGAAAATATTTATAATATTACAAGAATATCATGTATTTTTCAGCACAAAGTTAATATTTTACAAAATAATTCAACAGATTATCTTAATAAATACTTGTTAAAGTAAAGATCACTGAAAATTTAAAAGCATGAATAATTTCCTAATAATTTAACTCTTAATAAATCCATACTCCATTGATATGAATTTTTCTCTATTGTGTACATATATTATTACTACAAAAAATTATGTCAGAAGTTATATGTGTGTGGTGTGACATATTTAAAAAAGTTTATTCATAAACAATGTATTTCTCATAAATGATTTAATTTTCTTAATTTGCTTATCTTTTCTGAAAATTATGAAAATATTTTTAAATAAAATTTAGTAAATTCTAAAAATGTTTGCCAGTAGGTATCTACAGGTTGAGGCAATCTAACTTCCTTATTTCGTTTTGTAATATAACACAAAAAGTATTAAAAATATCTTTTTATTTATTTTTGAATAAAAAGTTACACATTTAAAGTTTCAGTTTACATAGTTTTAAATCTCTTATTGTTGTGAATACACTGGGTGAACCAAATTCTGCTGTCTTTCATCACTCTCGCCAGCATATTAGTGGGTATGTTCACTATTTTTCTTTGACTGTTTATTTTCCCATCTAAGTTAACAACTAATTTAAGTTAGTTTATCATTAAGTTTGAGGGTGGTCAGTATAGACAGGTAACTAAATACCCCCACAAAAAGACATCACATGGGGCCAAATTGAAAGAATATGCTTCCCACTCCAAATTGCCTTTTATTGAAAGGAGGCGTCCCAGAGAAATGATCTAATGATGAATGGAAGCACAGCTATTGATGTCCTTGAAATATGTGCTGTTGCTCCATCCTGCTGAAACCATGTTTTGCCTAAGTGCACTTCATCAAGTCATGACAAAAAAATCTCCCAGCATGTTCATATGATTTGAAATGACTGCAACAGTCTGTTCATTTTGCTTAAAAAATTATGGGTTACAATTCCAAGTGATGAGAGTCACATATGGTGAAACGTGGTCAATTCAAAGGCCTCTGATGTTGTATTTGGGGATTGTCGACAGCCCAATAGCACATTGTCAGAAAATATCTAAGAGTCAAGACAAAGAGTACCTTTGATAAATTCAAAAGTTTAAATGAAGCCGAGGTAAAAAGAGTTGCATTGGCCCAAATTAAAAGTCTTTTTTGCATTTTAAATGAAGAGTTTAAAAGTAAAACTACAAAAAACAGCTTGGCAAGTTATTCAGATCAGAGAGCTCATGATTCCGTGGAAATCAGAAAATCTTGTTGTAACATGACAAAGTGATTTTTAATTAAAAATGTTAAATTCATCATAACTAAACTATGTGTGTTTACATCTGGATTTATTTCTTGAGGATCTTGATACAATCAATGATGAGCACAAGGAAATGTTTTAGAAGGAGACCTCTGTGTAGGAAAGCCTTTCAGTGGACAATGGAATAGAAATATGATAGCTGAGTATCATAGTTCTGTTATCAGGGACACAAACTAGATGCCGATATAAGGTATGGTAACAAAATCATTTTAATTTAGAGTCTAAGCAGAATCATAATTTCATCTAGAGAACAGAAGAAGTTTCCAATTTGTCGTACAATTATTTGAAAATATTCTGATTTTTTAACTGTTATTACCTCAATTTATTATAGTGATATAATACACCAGTGTGCAAAAATTCTTAAAAAACAAATTTCAGGGAGTTTTCAAGAGTCAAAATTTTTCCAGAGGGTATCAACATTCACACACATTTAATAAATAATAAAAAATTATTTTTGGCCAAATATATTTATATGAATACATAATATTTTTCAATTATATTTTTAAATTTTGTGTAAACTAACATAAATATTGATTTAAATTACAATAATAATTCATAATTATTCCAAAAGTATTAAGTATGCCCAGCTACAATTTAAAAAATTTTATTTGCATTTTAATTTTTTTAATACTAGTTACTCAAATATTGTAATGAATACTTTTAGAATTTTGTTTACATGGCTCCCATCTATTGATTTATTGTGAACTTTAAAGATGAATAAAAACGATTTTGTGTTAAAATCAGAATATTTAAAAAACTAATATGAGAAAAATGAAAAATATTGTTGATATAACCTATTACTTAGTTTCAATTTGAATGATTTCTATTTTTTTCAAAATCATTAATATTTAATAAAAAATATTTATATTTTCTTACTTTTGTTTAATGTTACCGTTTTTTACATATACATATTTTGGACTACAAATACCTTTAACTATATTCAACAGACTTATATTTTAATACATTAATACTATTTTTTAATTTTCTGAAGATCAATGACAAGACATGTTAATTTTGTAATTAATGTTAATTTGTCAACTCTTAGTTTCTTTAACAGAATCTACCAAATTTTTTAAATTTATCAATTTTATTAAGCAGCTGTTTGGTATTTTCACATATGTGGCCTTTATTTTATATTTTTACTCATCTGAATATAATTTATATATATATATATATATATATATATATATATATATATATATATATGTATAATACCTTTTTTTAGGAGGCAAAATTAAGTATATCTTAGCTAACTTATTTATATCACACCCATAATATTATAATTAATACTGCAATTAATTATAATATTATAGGCATGATATAAATAACACATTTAACCACAACAAAAGTAAACTAACAGTATAAGCAATAAAAATATTGTCTGTTTGATAGTATATTAAAAGAATGCCTTACATATTTAATAAGATCAAAACAACTCTTAATAGAATTTTGAAAGAATAGAGACAATTTTAAGAATCCAAATTTCAAATTAATGAACATAAATAATCCTATGATAAATTTTTATAAAGCTATGAAGTAATCTTAAAATAGGTTAATTTGAATGCATTAGAAATGATAAAAAATTTTCTACAGTTTAAGAACTAAAACATGAAGTATTTCAAGTTATATAACATTGCCGAGGACATATTTTTTATTCATTTCTTTGTCATTGATATCAAAACGATTTATAGTTTAAAAAAGTTCTCTCTTCATATTAATAAACAATTTTTTAAAACGTTTTCAATTTTTTTAGCTCTCTCATATCAGAGCTTGAAATATTTAAAGCAAAAATTTTACTTGAAATACAACAATTCTGTTACTTTTCTATTAGTAAATATATGACACGTAATAAAGTCAAATAAAAAAACTTACACAAATTTAGTATCACATTTTAAAAAATAAATTATAGTATATAAAACAATGAGAAAAACAAAAGTACTATGAATTGAGAAATATGTTTTTTAGTAATTTAAAATTAATAAAAACATAAGATATAGAAGAAAGGACAGAGTAATTATTTTTTATATTCGCTGAAAAAGCTGATATACCATTAAAGCAATATACTCTTAAAATTTTTTCATAAAATATTCAGATATTTAAAAAGAACTATTGAATATTTTTCTTATTTAATTCTGCAAACGATTATTATTGGCCACAATTTAATTACTATAAGAAAACACTTTTTCATATGAAAATATTTTCTTGACTAATCTGAGTTTTAATTCTCATTATTTCTAAATTAATAATCAAATTTTTGCTTCATTAAAATTGAACAGATAACTTGAAAATATTTTTGTGAAATTAAAATCAATAAAAAATTAGAATTTTTTTTTATAGTTTACACTATGCACACATACTGCTTTTATTTATAAAATCTTTATTCTAATTGAGCTAAAATAACTATTGTAACATTTTGGACATTCCATTATTATGCAAACTTTGTTTTTAAATGAAACTTAAATTATAATAATATCGATTCATTTAATAAAGATTCAATAAAAAAAAGAAAGCTTAATTTAGAATAAAAATTTTCATTAGGTATTATTTATGAAGAAAATAAAACTTTGAGAATTAAAATGACATAGATGGATTGTCTTTCCAACTGTCATGTCCACTTGTATATTTTTAAAATGATAAATCTTTAATTCGTTATTAATCTTTATTAACCTAAATTAATTATTTAATATTCATCATAGATTAAATAAAAATTAAAAAATGGAAACAGATTTTAAAAAATCACAAAATTTAGAATGATTCAAAGCAAGCTAGTTATTATTTTTTTGAAAATTATATTAGAAAACTAATTTGTTTCTTCTTCTCTTTGAAGTTTTACAATCACACATAATACATATTTTAGAAACATCAAATTATCACATTAAAAAAGCCTTCACATTTATAGACTAAATTCCCAGTACCGTGAATTGTATGATTTTACTCCAGTCATAAGACCTTAATGTTAAATATCACGTGGTGGTAAAATCATGTTTAACAACAAAAAAACTTACATGGAGTGGTCAAACCATATTAGTCGGCAACTGTACATCCTCTGTTCCCTGGACAAAATTTATTTATATTATGTTATACAGTCTTTTTCATATCTAATAAGGCCAATATAAACAAATATTTTGATTCTTTCAGTGTAATATAATAAAAAAAGTAAAAATAAAATATTAAATTAACATAACTGGCACAATCTTCAAAAAAAGGGCTAATATTTAAAAAAAGAAAAAAAAAACAGATTTATTATTTTTAAAGAGTCAGTTTAAAATTCCAGGAATTTTCAGAGAAATAAATGATAACAAAAATTAGAAGTAAATTTTCAGTTAATAAATATTTTGATCATACATGCAAATGATTGAAATATTTTGTTCTGTGAATGAAAATCCAATACTGCAATGCATCTGGTTTGAGTAGTTTATCGATCTACTGATGTCAGAATGGATACTATCATTTTAGAACAACAATAAAATGGAAAAGTGAGCATCTGTCAGAATAACAGTATGAGGATGAGATTCAACTTCATTAACAATCCAGAAGAAATGCAATGGTAATTTTAAAATGAGGGCAATATACTAGCAATCAATCCTCTGCAGATGATTAAGGAATAGATGTTTTTGCCTGCAGGAACAGACAGCTCCTTTTGCCTGCAGTCATTTAATTATCTGCCTACAAATGCTACCATTAATTCTGATGAAAAAGGTTCCTGGCTTGTTCAATTTGAAATTATGCTGATAAAGGAACTACCTGAAATAATCTTAAAAGACAAGTTTCATTTGCAATAGCAACAAATGGAAGTTTTACTTTAAGAATAGAAGTATTACTGATTTACAATATCTTGCATTCTCTTAGAACAGGATATTGCTTCCTTCATCTATGATATGCTCCTTTTTAAAAACAAAAATCCACATATGGCATAAATGTAAAAGCAATTGAAAATAAAAATTTAAATGTTCTTTCTGTTTTGAAATACTTTTGTTTTTTATTTCAGGTATGGATACAATGAGTTTATTACCATACCACAGTTCACTAAAGGCACATTATTAAACAATTTTATACTAATGTACTTTTTTTTTTATTCACATTTCTTTTATCTTTGAAATCATTAATTTTACATGAAGTATGAAATGCTTCTTTCAGTACATTAAAACCAATTTCTTTTTAATGATCTGAAAATTTATTAGTAACTTACAAACATAAGTATTTGTTTACTTAATATCAGATATGAAATGTAATAATTTTCTTCCTTACCATGACAGACTGACAGACCATGAATCTTCCTTATAATAGAAAGTACATTATAATTGCACAAAATCAAAGGTGGATGGGGGATTTTCTTTTACATAACCTGCATATGATACTTTAAAATAAAAGAAATAACTGATAATCAGCCAGATAATTTTGTTTTTAGAAACCATGTACTACAAAAAGAAAATCACCATGAACTATAAAATAAATCTCTCACAAAATAAGTATTATTTTTAATTGTGAATGTTAGAATTATCCTGAACTACCATTTTTAAACAAAAGAATTTTGTAAATTTAAAACTAAATAGTGAAAGAAAAATTAAAAAAATACATTTTAATTGTTTTTAAAAAGAGCAACAAAATAAAAAGCAAAGGTATAAAAGTAGTGATTTTATTTTGATTTTAGAACAAAAGAATTCTCATTTGTTGTTTTTATTTCTAATCAATTCATAAGATTATTAGAAGTTTATAAGCAAAATAATGTAATGTTAAATGAAGTCATCTGAAAATTAAATTTACAAAACTCAACCAAGTCAATTTTAAAGTGCATCATATTACAAAATAGCACATGAAATTTTTCATTGCTTAAATAACACTCAATTTTATAATGAACAATTGGATAAATGGGAAGAAAATAGCTACCTACATTCATATTTTTATGAAATATATCATTGATGAATAAAATTTCCCTTTTAACATTGGAAAAATTAAAAAATAAAGATAGAAGTAGTTATGAAAATGAAATGAAAACATTTTCATCATAAGAAATATAAAACATTTCTAACGAAAACATTTTTGAAATGATAAATAAATTTAATTTTATAAAAAATAAAAAACATATTCAGAAAATAAAACTCTTACAATAAATACCATATTTTCCTGTATGTAATCTGCAGCAGCGTATTATCTGCACAACATTTTTTTAGAGTAGAAGGAAAAAAAAAAAAAAGCGTCGCATAATCCGTGCCAATTTTTTTCGGTGAATAATTTAAAATATGTACTGCTGATATTATTGGTGCCACATACAATAAAAAAAATGCACAATATGATTAAAATATAATGAATTGTACAGAAAAAAAACATTTATTATGAAAAATATCTGTCTAGATCCACCTCATCACAAAGTGCAATAAACTTGAGATAAAAGCATGAGATCGATCAAGAGAGTCTTGTAAAACTGATCGATATTTAGCTTCTAATAAATTTAAAAACGATGTGAGACATATTTTAAAAATATATATATTTGCTTCGTTAATATTTAAATAAAATAAATTGATTATCGACAAATAACTTATACATATTTTATACATTTATATTTACAAAGATTTTATTTATTTTTCTTTTATACCGCATGTGCTATGTTATTCAGTTCACATGAACACATTTGTCACCATTTTTCTTATTTGCTTTCGCTATAACTTTTAATTTAAAGCCTACTGTGTAACTTAAAAGTATTCGCTTCCATATGACGATATACGAATTTGAATATTTTCAAAACAAAGCAGTTCACGTCAAGATAATTAGCAAAATGCAACTATAATATCTTTACAAGGAACTAAATTCATTCTTGAACTTAATTGGACAAAGCTGATTATAGCTGAAATAACTTAGGTGTGTTGTGGTACCACCTGCTATTTATTTTATGAAACATAAACACTATTTCTTTCAAAACTTTACAAGAAAGTTTTCTGATGGAGAATGTTTATCAGATTATCCGTATCCGCGCATAATACGCACAACGAAACTCGGAACTTTTTTTAACGCATAATCCGCGGATTATATTCAGGAAAATACGGTAAATATCTTACATTTCCTCCAGGAAACAAAAAATTCATTAATTTTTGATGAGGAGCTATTGGAAGACCAAGGCTGTTCAGATCTTCGTAACATAGATAAGGCTAAAAGAAAGCAAATTACAGAATAAATGAAAACTGAAAACATATTTAAATTATAATATCACTTCATTTGAGAATTTATTTACTTTACATCATAAAAACTAATCATGTGAGGAAATGTACGATGCTTTTAATCAAGTATTAAATTTTTTAAGATTTACATTAATTAATATGTTAAAGTATTTCCATTCAAAATAACAACTTGAAGTAATAATTTTTATTATTATAATTATATTGGGTTATATGTACTATTTTAATGCTTCTAAATTCAAAGGTACTAAATTCTAAATTCAGAGAATTTTGGTGCCTACTAACTCATGAAGAAATGACATCTAACATACTTTCAAGGATATAATGAAAAATCTATGCTAGTGTCTTATTGTTTTTTATTCATTTTCATTTTTTCAATACTTCTATCCATACATGAATAAAAATAATGAAAATTTTAAAGATAAACTGATGAACAAAATATGAATATACACTAAGTGGTTTGTAGGTATTTATAATTTTTTACCTGATAAAGAAATAGATTAATATAAAAAAGGGGAATCACCTCAGTTAATATTTATGTAATATCATAAGGATTTATATACAGCATGTTTATTTTGTCTGTTTAAAAATATTTTAAAATAATTTAAAATATTTTTAAATAAAATGATATATTATGTGGAGAAAACCTTTGACTATTTTTTGCAAACAATACAATCTGTTCACTAATAATTGGAATAGGACATGATACTAAAATTTTATATCTTTGAACTTTTTAAAATATAAAGTATATCAAAATATGAGACATAAAATTCAAAAATAGAAATATAATACATGTCAGTTTCTTACAAAAAAATATATTCACAAAAATCGTATAGACAAGTTAGATATATCACATTGTCTCAAGGTGTAAACTCAAATTAAAAAATTTATTATAGAAAACAATTTTTATTTTTATGTTATAGAAATATTTAGTATGTTTTTTTCATTTTAAGATAAAAAGTTACATATTTTAAAATTTACGGATTCTGTGACTTAAGATTAGGAAACTGATTATGAAGTTTTATTCAAAACTTGGAAAAAGATTGTTTTATTCACTATCAATACAGTCTTCAAATAAGTGAAAATTTTCTTTTGAAATGTATCTTTTTAAGATCGAATTTTTGTTAATTAAGAAGTGATACTTATTCTCACTTTAACAAGAATTCGATCTAATTAATTTTTAAGAATTCAATCTAATTAAGTAATACTTAAATGGATCAAATTCTTAAGATACTTAAAGAAAACTAAGAAAATATAATTAATATAATGGACTGTTTTTTTACTTGTATTCTTAAACTGAGTTTTTACTTGGATTTTTAAATTGATAAATTTTTATAAAAATTACAAAAATCTAAAAATATATAATATGTATATTTTAACAAATATTAAAACTGTGGTTTAAACAAAAAATTTAAGAATTGATTTGTGGATAATTACCAGTGATGATAATTCAATGTTATTACTCTTAAAAATATCTCCATAATCTTCTAACTCAAGAGATTGTAAAAGCTGGTCAATATTTGAATATTTCTCAAAAGCACCACTAATATTTGATAAAGTTTCTTCTGAACTTAAAACTTCCTTTTCCGTCTCTGACTCAGAAGGATATTGATTTGAAAGAATATCAAATAGAATCAATGACCCTGTAAAAAGTTTGTGTGAATTAGTAATGAATTATTTAATTATATTTTTATTTAATTATATTAAAAGGATGAAAAAATCCTTGCTCACCTAAACTATGACCAGCTACAAAAACTTTTCCAGAGAATTCTCTATTTCGTGATAAAAAAACAGAATACAAATTATTAACTTCTTCAGCAACAGTATTTATTATTGATTGACAATATGATGGACTACTATATAATAAGATATCAATTAAGGTATCATTTGTGAAGTGGCGCAACTTGGGAATACTAGGAAGGGTAATCATTTTCATTGTCCTAAAAATAGAGAAAATCAAAAAAACATCATAAATTGCCAAAAAGTAACCAAAATTTCAAGATGGAAAATATATAAATGTATTACAAGTCTTAAAACTGTTACAATAATGATTTTGTATTACACTTATCTGTAGAGTTTTATCTGTTAAATTACAAATATATAAATTACAAATATATCAAGCATGTTTAATTTAAATATAAATTATGACAAATGCATAGAATTAAAAAAAATGAGACTAATATTTCTATTTAATATTATTGGAAAATGTATTTTAAAAATCACATAATTATCTCATATACATATGAAGCAGAACAATAAAATAGTTCATATAAAGTATTTTACATTTAATTTAAAATGAGTTAAATTTATAGTAAAACAAAAGCATACTTAAAATTATTTTAACAAATATTAACTTTTTAACAATGTACTTTACCTAAAAATTTAGCATTATAATTTAGGAATAAAAAAGTGGTAAAAAATATTAATGAGACTTAAATACGGTTTACTACCTATTTAAGAACAATAATTAAAATAAAATACATTAACCTTAAATACCTTTATTTCTTAAAGATTAAACATTTTACAATAGGAGCATTTTAATTTATTTTTAATTAAATCAAAATGGATGTCATATACATATAATCAATACCGATTAAAGATAAAATATTAAGGGCCTAGAGAGATAACTCAGTATACCACACAATTTATATAAAAAATATATAAAATGTTTATCAAAATTAGTCATTCATGGAATAGAATATCACATACTTTTAATACTGCAAATTAGTAATTTCCTGGTTAGCTCTTCACTCTTATTATCCCATTTGTAAAATCATATTGTTTTATAAAGTTATCATTGTGATATAGGAAAAGCTATAGTAATTAAATTTGAAGAATTGAATCATATATTACCGTATTTTCCTGTATATAATCCGCAGCGGCGTATAATCCGCGGCAATTTTTTTTTCGGCGAATAGTCTAAAATATGTACTGCTGATAATATAGGTGTCACATAAAATTAAAAAATGCACAGTAGAATTAAAAATTTAATAAATTGTATAGAAAAAAAGCATTTATGAAAAATATCAGCCTAGATCCAGTTCATCGCAAAGTGCGATAAACGTGAGATGAAAGCACGAGATCGATCAAAAGCGATAATTTTGAGAAGAGATTCTTGTAAAACTTATCGATATTTAGCTTTTAATAACTTTTAAAAAGATGTTAGACATATTTAAATTAATATATATTTGCTTCGTTAATATTTAAATGAAAAAAATGGATTATTTACAAATTGCGTATTTATACAATTTTTTTTATACCACGCGTTCTTTGTTTTTTACTTCACATTAACACATTTGACGCCATTGTTTCTACACAGCAGATTTTAAATCTTTAAGAGGAACCAATTCGTTTCAGAACGTAATTGCACAAAGCCGATTATAGTTTAAATAACTCAGGTGTGTCCTGGTACCACCTGTTATTTATTTTATGAAACATAAAGAGTATTTCTTTTAAAACTTTCTTGTAAGCTTTTCTGATGGACAACGTTTTTTATCAGATAATCCGCGGCGGCGTATAATACGCACAACGAAATTCGGAACTTTTTTAACACATAATCCACGGATTATATACAGGAAAATACGGAAAAGAAAAAAAAAAAAAAAAAAAAAAAAAAAAAAAAAAAAAAA
>JAPDSC010012303.1:88075-112470 GCA_026290005.1 Latrodectus geometricus | reverse complement strand
AGATTATATAATAATATTAATTTTACATACATGGAAAATTAATTTAAAAGTATTAGAAATTAATTTTTAAATTTTGATCTGTAAATAAATTTCTTAAGCCATTTAATTTTCATTCATAAGGATTGTCACTTTTTGTTATAAGATTTAACGATTATTAAACATTGTATTTTTAGATAAAAAAATCAATAACATGTTATATCCAAAATTATATTAAAGTTTAATGGGTTTACAATATTCTGAACTGAAATATCAGTTTGATGATAGTTAATTATTAAATCATGAAAATAAACACACAGTATTCAAATCATGTTAATTTTATTTAATACAGTATATGCATAATGAATGCACTCATTACTATATGTAATAAATGTAATAAATTATGAATAATTTTTTAAAAGAATTTAAACTTTATATTATTTTTAATTTTGCAGTATACTGTTGATATAATTAATAGCCAGAAAACTCACAAAAAACGAACACAAATAATCCGAAATTAAGGTAATTACAAAAAAAATTTCTCAGTAAATTAGAATTTTTCAATTTTTTCTACTGTTAAAGAAATAAAACAAGCATAGTTACCATTTAAAAAATCATTGTAAGTATTAAAAATAACTTGTAAATTTAACTATGTTACTTAAATTATCCAATGCTCAATGGCTTGATAATTGCTTTCTTTTTGGGGGGTAAAATAGGATTTTATGCAGAAATAGAAAATTTATACGTCAGCTTAAATATTTGAAATCAATATTTCAATGAAGCATAATCATTTTTAATTTTTAGAAATCCTTTCAAAGATAAAATTGTAAGAAATAAAATACCGATCCAATCCAATATCACTTGTACGCAGCTTAGCATGCCACGCTACAGGTAAAATTTCAACTCGTCCAACATGCCCTTGTTCCACTTGCTTTTTAAAATGGCTTTCAATTAATTTGTTCGCTATGTCTCTGAATCCATCCACTGAAAAGAATATTATCTTAAAATAAATAACAAAAAATAACAAATAGAGATACTTGAAAGATGTTTGATTTTACCACATTCTGATACAGTTCTAAACCGAAGATCACAAAATGATCCAATTCCTTGAACAATAAAAAGAAGATGATCAATATGAGAAGATTCATTTGGCATTATTTGAAATCCTTCAGGTAAACCTCTTTTGACTATTTTAGGACTCCCTTTAAGTTCCTAAAGTTCAAAAAAATTATTGAAAAATTTCATTAAATACAAATGCATAAATCTTAAAACAAAGATTTTCATGAAGTGTGTACTTCAAAGCTCACATTAGGAGAAGTCCAAGAACTAGAATCAATTCCACAATAAAGCAACACATGAGGCTTCTCAAAAAGAAAACTTCCCACAAGGCCTGGAATAGCAAATCGTGTTTCCTGAGCTCCAGAAGTAATCCAATCACGATAAAATTCCTAAAAATTTTAAACTGAAAATAAGGCTTTCATTTATTAATTTAATTTAATTAACATTAATAGAAACAACAAACAGATTTAAAACTCAAAGAATATCACTTAACACAATCAGCCAAAAGCATTTAAATTTTAAATTGAAAATGTTAATTCTATTTCAATTTAAAATTCACAATTGATGCCAAAATTGAATCAGAAAAAAGTTTATATTTTCTGTAATACTTGAAATTATATATATATTTTTTTACTATTACAAAAGTTTAAGTAAATTTGATTACAAGATTTTGGGTTTTCTTTATTTTTTTTTTTTTACCAAGGTCAATGCTGCATATTTACGGACCATTTTACACATTATTATGGTTGTTAATTTGGAATGTTTTTTAAAAAGATTTGGTTGTAACATATGTTGATCATTTAATAAATATACTTCCCTCATTTATTCTTATTTGACAGTCTGAGTTTAATTATTTTCGAAAACTGATATTTGTTAGAGTTTACACAATGTTGAATAAAATTGTGGTGGAAAACAATCAAATACAAATTGATAAAAAATGAATTAATAAAACAATTACTATGTTTGTTAGATATAGTAATCTCAACCTTTCATATATATTTTTTGTTAGGAATTAAATGTATTTTTTCACCCAAAACCAATTTAATGGAAAAATACAGTTTTAAGTACAAAATATTGACAACATTTGAGAGATTAGAAATGTAATAATGACATATTAAATATTTTTATTACACAAGTAACATTAAAATGAGATTCTTCTAATGCCATTTCAAATTCAAGTTATTATTAACTGTAGTTTTATTTCAATTTTTTTTGAGATTTTAAGGAAAGCCATGTTTAGTTCAAAATTAAAATGCTTTTCTAGATTCACAGTAAATCTTTAAAGGGGAAAATTTAAATTCACACTTTACATTCTTTTATTATAATATTACATGAATTTAAAAGGTAAGTATAATATAAAATAATGCATTATTTTAATTTGTTTAATTTTAAAAATACTCGTTTATTAGCTGAAAAAGTGTATTTTATTAAGTGAAACTACAAAATTATTTCATTTTCTTGGATGTATGGTAAAGTAATTTTTAAAATTAATATTACAGCATTTTACATATAAGCTTTTTCTTTTTACAAAACTTTTACAAGAAATTTATTAACAAATCATAAAAATGTTTAGCAAGAAAAAATGTAAACTAGGATAAAATACAAACAATTATTTTTTAAGCAATTTCTTTATTCAAATATTAATAATAAACATAAAATAATTATTTCATTTGAAATCCTCTCTTACTACAAGCTTTTCTATATTTTGCTGGTAAATATTACTACTCATATAAATAGGAAGTACAAACATTTTTACACCATAGAAATTATTCATTGCATAATATACTACTGGCCATTAAAATTGCTACACCAGGAAGAAATACAGATAACAAAATGATATTCATAGGACAAATATATTATACTAGAAGTAACAAGTGATTAAATTTTCAAGAAATTTGGCTGGATAGATCCTGAGAAATCAGTACCCAGAACAACCACCTTTGGCAGTAATAACAGCTGTTATACGCCTGGGCATTGAGTCAAACAGAGATTGGATTGCATGTACAGGTACAGATGCCCATGCAGATTCAACACGATGCCACAGTTCATCAACTGTAGTGACTGGCGTTTGGTGACGAGCCAGTCGCTCGGCAACCATTGACCAGACGTTTTCTATTGGTGAAAGATCTGGAGAACGTACTGGCCAGGGAAACAGCCGAACATGTTCCGTATCAAGGAAGGTCCGTACAATACCGGCAACATGCGGTAGGGCATTATCCTGCTGAAACGTAGGGTTTCGCAGGGCTCGAATAAAGGGTAGAGCCACGGGTCGTAACACACCAGAAATGTGACGTGCAGTGTTCAAAGCACCGTCACCGCGAACAAGAGGTGACCGAGACGTGTATCCAATGGCACCCCATACCATCACGCCAGCTGATGGGCCAGTATGACGATGACGAATGCATGCTGCCAGTGTGCGTTCACCACGATGCCGAAAAACACGGATGCGACCCTCATGATGCTGTACCTGGATTCAACCTGGATTCATCTGAAAAGATGACGTCTCGCCATTCGTGCGCCCAGGTTCGTCGTTGATCACACCATTGAAGGCGCTCTTTTCTATGACGCAGCGTCAAGGGAAGCCGCAGCCATGGTCTCCGAGCTGAGAGTCCATGCTGCTGCAAACGTCGCCAAACTGTTCGTGCAGACACTTGTCTTCCAAACGACCCCGTTTCTTGACTCACGGCTCGTGACGTGGTTGCACGATCCATTACGGCCATGCGGATAATATGCCTGTCTTCTCGGCTGCTAGTGATAGGTGGCAGTTGAGATCCCGCATAGCGTTCCGTATTACCGTCCTGAACCCATCGATTCCATATTCTGCTAACAGTCATTGGATCTCGACCGATACGAACAGCAATACTGCGATATGATAAACCGCAATCCCGGTACGCTACAATTCGACCTTTATCAAAGTCAGAAACGTGCTGGTACGCATTTCTCCTTCTTACACGAGGCATCACAACAACTTTTCACCAGTCAACAACGTTCAAATGCAATTTGTGTATGACGAACCGGCTGAACAATTTCCTCATTTAAACACAATGTAGGTGTCGCTACTGGAGCCTGCTTTGTCTGAATGCGCTGAAAAGCTAATCATTTGCATATCACAGCACCTTCTTCCTTTCGTATAAATTTCACGTCTGTAGCATGTCGCCTTCTTGGTGTAACAATTTTAATGGCCAGTAGCGTAGTAATGCAGCATTTTACCAAGGAACTCATGAATTTACATCATGTTTAATATCAAAGTTTATCTTTTGATAGAAAACTGCTCACAACTAGGACATTCATAATTATCATTAATCATAAACATACTTCTTTCAAATTCCAGATATAGAAATCTAAAATTAGAAAATAATTAGAACCCAATTGATATTAAAGTTTATCACCCATGCTTTTCTAGTTGAAAATAATCAAATTTATCTCAAAAAATAAATTTATTAAAAAAAATGCTAATATATAATAAAATTAATATTAAAACTTTTTTAAACTATCAATAAATATTTTAATTTGAAATTTTCCATCTCAGGACTTTTTAAGGTGGCACCCCTGTTGCATTTCACTGCTATTTTAAGAATTTTCTTAAAAAAAAAACTTGATTTCTACTTCATTCATCATCACCCTTTTTTAAACTTTTACTTTCTTTGAGTTGTATTCATTTTCAATGATGAAAATACTATTGAAAGTGTTCTTTAGCAATCTTGAAATTTTCAAATCCAGTTGATTTAAAAAGTACCATTTATTTCAAAATATTCTCCTAATAATTACGAACAAATAATAGTTTATTATAAAACCACTAGTTACCATATTGAAATAATCACTCTTATGAGCAAAAAAAAAAAACTTTTTTTTTAGATTTTTTATTAGTAACAAAACAAAATACAGATGTTTAGTCTTTGTCAAATCATAAAAAAGCAATGAACAAATTTTATTGTTGTTACTGCTATAAAACGATGAATTTTATTATTTTTCAAATTAAAACAAAAAAAATTTTTTCAAACCAATCCAGACATGACTTTTACTTACTTCTATCAACTGTTTGGAAAATAAATATTAACGTTAAAAATGAAATCACATTTAATATAATAAAATGAGAATTTTTATATAAAAAATGATAGAACAATAAATCAAAATTATTTTTAAAATTTGAACAGTAAGTTTTTAAAATGTTTATTTTTATGAATTTATGACTTAAAATGTCAACACATTAAAAATGTTAATATTACAAATTTTTTCATGAGAATCTTTAAGAATATTTCTAAACGTGTCAAATATAATTTAATAACTTTTCACATTGAATCATTAGCAAAAGAAATTGAACACATCTGCAACTAAATCATAAAGCTAAAAATATGAATCTAAAAGAAGGGCATAATATGTGAATTGCTATTAGTTTAGAGGATACAAAAATTTTTATATGTAGCATATTTATGAATGAATATTGCACTAAAAATTAGAAATACTTCAAAAGTAAGAAATACTTCTTTTAACTTTGAGATTAAAAGTTGGTGAAAGAACATAAAAAGAACAACATATTACTTCAAGATAACTTGCTGTATTTTCGTCATAAGGTTTGAACCGCATTGAAGAGCCTAGTTGATAAAACCAAGTACAACGTCTCACATGTAATTCCTTGGAGTCAAAATAAACAGACTTTTTAATTCTACTTTGCAAGTAAACGTCGCATCTTCCACCATCAGTAGGAATTACCGATTCCATACCTAAAGATTGCATAAACTATAAGTAATATTAATTAACAATTAGGAGGAAAAGTTCTTATGTTAATAGAAAATATTTAAATTAAAAGAACTGTAAATTTTTATACTCTTAAAACCACATACAATATTTCAATGCAAATTTTTTTTTCAAACTGGTTTTCTGAGATTAATCTCAGTCATTTTTTGAATTATCACACTTTTGATGATAATTTTTGTTAATTTATAATTATAAACAAATTTATATAAAAAAAATTAAAAAGTATTCATAAAATGATTAATATAGTCAGTTTAATACATAGGATACTTCATCTTTTTAAGTTCATACTTGGTAATCACCTGAAAATAAATCCACCATATATACCCATTTTTGAGTTTGAGAAAAGAATGTAATACTTTCCTAGGATTCTTTTTAATCTAATAAAACTAGTGTTGATGTTAAAATATAGAAATATAAAATCTTATTATCAAATAAACAAGGGATAAAATAATTAGCTATTACAGAGGTTGCAACATGGAAATAACAAATTTACAATTTTGGCATAATTTTTAAGTCATTTTGAGAATGTGTAGTGAATGCTAAAATGTGTAGATAATTGCTACCAATGACAAAATGATGTTTTTATATAAAAAATGATATAAGGCAATGATATATGTAAAATGATATAAGGCATAAATGAAACATAAAATAAAAGGAATCATTTATAAACTTGCTTTAAGGCTGACCAATATTGCTTAAATGAGATATGAGTACTGATGATGGAATAGCAGAAACTTATGTTGAGCTTTAGCATAAAATGATCACCAAGACAATCATGTTTTAAAACAGTCAGATACCAAAATGCTGTGGGCAAAATATACTTTTCAGCAGACCAAACAATAAATATTCAGACATATTTTAAAACTCTTTAGTAAAACATTAAATCACTTTAATGTTTTAATAAAAATTCTTTTTATCAGCTTAATATAATCTAGAATTTTCTCTGGTACTTTTGAGTTGCTTTTAAATAAATAAATTTAAGCTTAGCATACAACTATAGCCATCAACAAATGACTTCCTCTAAAAATTGGTACATGAACAGATCCTGACATATGAATGAACTGAAACTAGAATTTTTGATATTTTTGAATTAGATGTATTGAGAAAGCTACTTTTAGTTACTTTAACTTTCATGAAAATTTTCCATGATTTAGTTTAAAATTTGCTGTGTAGCTTTAAAATTTTCCCTTACACATGACAATACAGGACTTTAAATATTTTCAGAATGAAAGAGAAAATTCATTGAAGAACGAATTTGGTTCTTGAACAAAGCTGATTATATCAGAAACAAATCAAAAGATTAGTGGTGTTATCCGTTATTTATTTTCTGAAACATAAACAGCATTTCTTTCAAAACTTTATTTTAAGTTTTTCTGATGGCGAATGTTTTTCATCAGATTATCCATGGCATATAATATGCACAATAAAATTAGAAACTTTTTAACACATAATCCATGGATTATAAACAGGAAAAATATGGTACTTTTATAAAACATTCTTTATCCTTTTTAACCTTTTATCAATAGGCATATAACTAATAACAATTTCTGTGCAATTATGGTACTTATAGAACATCTTTAACAAGAACTTCATTAATTTTGTTTTATTAATCCTCCCAATATTAATATCTTTCATCTTTAATCGATATAATAAGGCATTCAACATTTGTTATGTCAATATTTTCTTTACTTCTATCAACTTAATTGAAAACTAAAGTGTTTGTCATGTGTGAGAAGCTCTTGAATCTATATAACAATCAATGATGCATTCTGAATCAAATGCAATAAGTGACATGTGTCCCTCCATTTTCTTTTCTTTTACCTTACTAACTTGATTAACTTTGATTTTTTTTTTTTTTTTTTTTTTTTTTTTAATAAAAATTCCATTTTTGTAACCAATTTTATATTTTCTACAGACAGCTTTCTGTAAGATCCATGGTTCTTACAGAAAAAAACAAGTTATTTTTTAGCATGATATGCTTTACATGCCTTTTCTTGTTATAATTATAGCTAAAGGCTATATTTAATTTACCTCTTTCTAAAATCTTCAATTTGTTTTTTATTAAGTAATTGTTGAGTGAGTTATTTTGTTCAAGCCTAGTTTTTAATGTTGTTAAAATAGAAAATTTTTCTCGAAGACTACTTAACCTATACATAAATACAACAGTCAGTTTTTCAGTAAATCTGCACACCTAAAGAAAGATAATAAATTCATTTCGACAGCTTACATATATGATTTTTGATATGCAATCTAAATTTAAATGAAGATGATAACTGCTGAAAAGTGTTGACTTTTGATGATAATCATGGAGTGAAATCTACGTTTCTTTAGATGTTTTACATTGTTTTTATATGTCCAAGTGTCCCAAGTAGTCTTACTATAGAACATGCTTTTTCATCATTTATTATTTACTGACCATTTGGTTTAGTAGGTCTATCTTCTTTTACATTATTCCACAACGTTTCTTAAAATACAAGAAGTTCACCTTTATATTTTTGTATCCGATAGTTAGAATTCCTTAGCTTTTGTTTAATGAACCTCACATTTTGCTTGAAGAAATTCAAAAATTTTATTTCACTAATACTTAGGAAGATGTGAGCTTTTGGTTTACAAATTAAATAAATTATAAATTTCCATTCTTGAAAAAATTACTTCAGTCTTGTCTTTTGAAATATAGTATTTAGTAGGCCCAATGTAAAACAAATTTATTGTGTTAAAGATACAGAAAAAATATATGACAACACTTACATCATTTTTAGAACAAGAAAACAAGTTAGGTACAATTGACTTCTCTAAATTTACATTTTATGTTAGCATTAAATATTTTTTTAAAACTATGCTAATAAGTTCAAAATAAAACACAGCTTTAAGAAAATACTCAGATTTGGTCTGTCACTTTTAGGATATTTTTTGCACTAACATTGTTTTCATAAAAAAACAGCATTGCTCAAAATATTGGCTAAAAATATGCTTGCATGATATCAGCTGAAAATAATTTCAACAGTTTTTAATGTGCGTTTTTATGAAACATAAATATGAATAAAAATTGTCTAGGCAGTAGTTACTTTTGTATTTTTAAAGACTTTATTTTAAGTGCTACTAGAATTTGTAAATAAAAAATGTTAAAATTACCTCGCTGATAAGTATTTTCCAGCTTCTCAGAGTCTGATTCACTAAATCCATACCAAATTTCTTTAGATTCTACTGTATCTTGAAACATCCAATAAGGTTTCACAGGTTTATAAATAGTACTACTTGAGAACTGTTGGCTATCACCAGTTTGTAAAATGTTTTCATTTTGAAATTCGAAACCAGATAGGGATTCAGCTGTAAAATTTGCACCTTCTGAATCAATAGAAGACAGGGGAACAGCAGAATAAGTGGACACTGGTTCTAAAACTGCTGATGCTGAAAAATATGATGTCATTAAAAATTAAAATAATAAATGAAATATCAATTACAAAATCAATATCCTTAGAATAGATTTTTTTGACTTGTGTTTAGTAAAGAACAAGAAAAGTATACTTGCAGAATTATGATAAAAATAGAGTTTGAACCAAAAATAATGAATTTGGGAGGGAAAATTATTAAAAACAGAAAATAAACACTTTTTACTGGGAAAATTAACAGTTGCTCGTAAATAAAAAATTTTGTATTTATTAACTAAAATAAAAAGTACTTCCAACGTTTTGTAATTAACTCAATCTAGGAAAATAATTACTCCAGTTTCATTGCACAAGCATATTAAATCTAAGGAAACAAGTAAGAATTGCAAAATAAATAAGAAATCCCAATCATGAATATTTTTGCATAAAACCATTGAATTAAAATTTCTGTATGTTTTTTCAAGCAACAATGTCAATCGTTATTGAACTGAAGGATAATCTTAACATAAATAGTAAGTTAAAAAAAATGATTGAGTAATTCATATGAAAGCAAAGGTAGCAGGTTAGCAAACGACAAAAATAAAAATTTGCAAAATACAGTTTCTTAACTAACCAACAGAGAGTACAAATACAGCTAACATGCCACAAAAAATACCTTTCCAAATATATGTACATTGAAATAAAAAAATAATTTCCTTACCTTTTCTGAAAAGTATATGCATATTCTTCATTCTTGATGAATGAATATGATTTCATAACAATAATTCAATCTGTATCAAACACCTTTGCAATGTTGTTTAAGTAATGCTATTTCTACTCTGTCACAGTTCTGCTCTACCATATATTACAAGATTTTCTTTAACGTTGCATTTTTACCCGATTGAGAGATTAATTACATTATACTATTGACTAAAGGGCATTTTAAGGTTAAGTAGAAAAACATTTTCCTAGTGTAATAAGATATTGATGTTTTTTGTAGATATGTTTATCCAGAGTCTTCAAGAAATGCAGTAGAGGTGTTTTTTTAACTCTATAGATACAATGAGTTTGTTATTCAACTGCACCTAATCAATACAGTTTATAATCCATTTTCTTTGTGGTGCCAGCACAATCAGAAATTTGATGATTAACATATCAGCTTATGCTCTGAAATTATATATTTAAATTGTACTATGCATACATAATGAAAAAATAAAGATACTATTCACAAGTGATTATGTTATAGCCAATTTTCTTCACATTTGTAAAATGAATAGAGATTTCTAAATTGGAATATTTATTTAGTTGAAATATAATATTGAATTATCCAATTTATAAGTTCATAGAAACAAATTAAATTTTCCCCCCTCCCCAAGAGCTGTGAACTACACTTTTCATCCTTATCAAACAAATTTATGCATACTAAAAAAATTAACTATTGAAGAGTACAACTGATGCTTTTTGATTCTATAATCAAATTTAATAAAATGTTTAAACAAGCTAACTGCGACATAAAAAGATCTCACAATTTCAAATACCAGTAAATTATGTAAAGTTATTTCGGCACAATTTTCAAATGTAGTAATTTAGGTTAGCATATTTACACTTGCTACTTCTTTCTAAGCAACTTGTATAGATACTAAACTTCAAATGTATTTTGTTTTTTTTTTAAACTTTTTCATGCAAGAAATTATTTATAGTTTTTTGATAATCATTAATAATTTATATTAATTTTAACATTTACTAGTGTCTTTCTGTTATTTCCAATGAATCTAACAATTTATTTATTTCATCCAAACATATTTATTTTTATGGTATATATAAGTGATGAAAATATTTATGCGCATAATTTTTAATATATATATTTGGTTAAAATATCACATTTTAGACATAATATGTAGAATATTTTTACCACATATTGATACCCTATAATGTGATATTTATCTTACAATTTTCTTAAAAAAAATATTCACCTTTGTACACCAGAAATTCTTTTAATGGTCTAACAAGTATTTGATTTTCCCTTTCTTTTCATTATTTACACCATGCCTACATATTTACTGTGAAAAACCTAATCAACATTCGAGCATTTTTGTTATTCCTGTTGTTTTTGAATAAGTCGATGTGGATTGTTTTTATTTAACATGACTAATTATGCCCTATCATTCAGATATAAAATCATCTACATATTTATTAAACTTGATGATTATTTTCTTGAATACTTTTAATTTTAAGCAATTTTTATTGTAGAAAAATTCATGTGCAGTTAATTTTAATCAAAACAAGTTTTTATTATATGTATTTGATTTACAGCCAATATTTATTAAACTTCATCATTACTTAATACATAACACTGAAAGTGCAACATCAATAAGAAATTTAGCATCAAGCAAAAGTACATGTATTGACACAAAGAATAATAATGTTATTAAAATTTCTAAAATATGTTCATTAATAAGAAATATAGTTTTAAATAAGTTTTATAATAATTATTATCTGAAAAAGTGTTCTTTTCAAACAAATAAATTAAAAGTATAAAATTTTATATTTTAACTACACATACACAAGTATACATATGCATTAGTATATAATTATTTAAAAAACTGGTAAAATGTTAGGTACAGTTCATAAAATTCTAACTTATTATCCCCAATAAATGTTTAAAAGATACTTTTTTTAAATGTTTATGAAGATACTTTTGCTAAACAATATTATGTGGAATACTTACATATAGGGATCTCAAATGCCACAAAACTCTTAACAATTTTAAACTGAATAGCTAATGACACAGACATCTCATGGTGCAAAATTAAGAATAGGTATCAGATAGCACAAAATGAGATACATAATTAAGAATAAATATACAATATTAAAAACTGAATCATGTTCTATATTATACAACATAATATAGTACATGATTCAGTTTTTAATATTTGCAGAGAATTTATCATATTCATCAATAAAAATCAAGAAAATTACTTTGAAAAATCAATTAACTTCTACTAGGAAGATTAAAAATGAATAATTAAAAATCCAAATAATGAAAATACAAACAATTATAAATTAAAGAATTCAGACCTCTGCATTGATTGATGAATATATTTATATACCGATATGGTAAGTTTTTACTACCCAAAATATTTCATTAATTAAACACTTTAATTAAGAAAAAAACTGATTATGAAGTATAAGGTGAGCAAGAGAAAAATGTGGCCATGATGCTGTCAAAGTTTAGAAAAACGCTTTTATATGTCCTTATAAGGCATTTTATATAAGAGATTAATAAAATGCACTTTCTTTGTAAGCTTTTTAGGAGAAATAATTATGAGAAGAATAATTTTAAGTATTAAAATCATTAAAATATTAAAAAAAGATAATTTGTTGACATTTCTTGAAATTTTTATGCCATTTCAAATATTTATAAACAGTAAATTACTATTATACTAACTAATAACGAACATAAAATGTTAGATTTTTTATATTATAGAATGCAAAGCACATCTAAGAAAAAACACATGGTTAAAAAATATATACTAAGATAAGAAATATTAAATTACACAGGGTCTCGTTTAATAAACATTTTCAGTGTAAGCAATAACTTCAAAATTTATTAGATTTTTAAAATATTCTGTTTTATTATTTTGCACTAAAATGAGCATTATTTTCATAACAGTGGAGCTAAGCAAATTCTTGATGAGTTGAAATCTAAATTAAATGTTATAAATAAATGAAATAAGAACACATAAATTATGTCACAAATGAAAGGAGCATTGCAAAAGATATTTCAGAATTTAAAAGTTATGTTTCAAAAATCTATTTAAAAATCATGGTGAATATAAGCGTGACTGGGGGTATCATATAAAAGTTAACTGTATGCCAAAAAATCAAATGCATGTCATATATTGATAAATATTATATGGCTAATAGAAAATGGTCAAAGCATAATATAATTTAGCAAAATAATAAATTACTACGAAAAGTAAATCCATTACAGATATATTTTATCTTAAACATTCTATGTGTCAAATTTTATTGCATAAATGTTTTTTTTTTTCTAATTTAAAATGAAATGGGAATTTTTCTTATACATGCAAGCTTAATTAAGTACATAGTTCTCTTTCTGTTCTCAATTTAAAATTAAGAGTCACCTTTAGTTCCTTGGATAAAAAGATTTTCATTATAATTTATAATTATATTGTTTTAAAAATCGTAAAATTATAATAAATATATTCAGGGACAGGCAAAAATAATGTGAACACACTGGTGAAAAAAGATTTTTTTATTAGTATTATTTTTTCAGTCTCTGTTGCTCAGCTTTGCCCCTTGACCACTGTTGTGCTTTTTAGATGAAGTTTTTCTGTGTTTAAAATATACTGATAATACGGATGACACTGTACTTTTCACAACACCTAGAAGGAGTGCTGTCATCATTACTAAGGCTCCAGAAAAACAAACCCCAAAAATCATGCCTCTTTTGAAATCAGAGAGGTCATCCATAATGCAATTTTAACAATATATTTCACATCTTACTTTTGTAACTGCTAGTGGAAGACTGATGACTACTTTCTCATTTATTAGGTGGCACCCTTCACCATTACAAGGATTCTTTCAAGTGATATTTCTTCACAAGTGTTTGTATTATTTTGTTCAACCCCTGTATGCATACATATTACATAGATATATACTGTATCATTTCACAGGTATTCCACATTTAAAATAGCAAAATAAAAAGAAAAAGATTATTTTAAGATTTTAATAACAAGTTGATTACTCAAATAGTTTGCATTATGGACCGATTTTTCCCATGATAAATCTTCATAAAGTGTAAAGTTTGTACATATCTGTTTACTTTGTTTTACATAAAATATATGAATATTATACCAATAGAAAAGTTGTATTTGGGTCACTTTTATTTAAGTTGTGATTTTTACAAATTCTAAAGTATTTGGTAATTTCAAGAGAATTCTCATTCAAGTTATAAAATTTATTTCAGAACGGATATTTTGAAAGTATAAAATCATTATATTTTTAATATAAATTTGGAAAAATTATAATATAAAATTTCAATAAGCAAGGTTTTTAAAATTTTAATTATATGATTTTTAAAATTTCTCTTGAAAAAAGTAAAAATGATGTTTTGTTGAATAATATATTTTTAATGGATGGAAGCTTGCAGAAATAATGTGAAATTTTAGAAATTTAAGAAATGACACAAAAGCATTAATCTCAAGTATTAAATATTTCATAAATAATAACATTTTAATTATCCAGCAAAGGACACTATATAATAATAGTTTTTTGATATTAATTATAGTAAAATGGATTTACTTTAAGACAATTATTCACAGCTTTTATAAAAGTAATATTACAAATAAGTAAGTTAACAGTGAATTTTTAACACTCAAATGATTACCATAAGCAATAAAATTTTAGCACAAAATGAATAGTGTTTATTTATAGTTTTATGGAAGGCAATTGTTGTATAAGTAATTTTCAATTTTTATTCTCAACTTGATTTTAAAATAATAAATTAAATTATAAACATACCATAGTTTGATCTAGAATTAGATTTGTACATGGGAAAAGATGTATATGGTTCTTGTATAGAATGATCAGAATGTAAGCTTTGACATTCTTGGGTAGAAGATGTTAAAACAGAAGTTGAACTATCAACATTCAGCTGCATTAAATGCCCAGAAAGATGCAAATTAGAGTCCTTTTCAGAAATATCAAATTTAGTACAATCAGGAATATGTGGTTTTGATTGACTTGGACTCTGCATTCCTCTAAAGAGCAATGGCTGTTCAAGTTGGCAAATAGATGGTGAAATTATGGAACCTGATATGTCAGCTGAATCATAGTTCCTATTGCTTTCAACAGAACCTGAAACATTTGAAAATAAAACTGGTATTAAGACTGTCACTTAATATTGAAAAATATAAAGATAGAAACATATCTTTTAACACATTTTCTGAAGCACGATCCTAGTACAAGGAATAGAAAATTTATTATAAAAAATGTCAGTAATTTTTTTCAGATTTTTTCAGTAAATCCATTTTAACACTCATTTTACATTCAATTATAAAGAAAATTATGTAGAAATTAATATAATACATAAGAAATACCAAAGTATTATTAGAATATGAACATCAACAAAAAACATGGTTGGTTTGTATTTTCAAGATGGAATTTTAATACACACTGGTAAATTTATTATAAATAATCAAAATTAGAAAAGTCACTTTTAAAATGCAATTGATTTCAATTAAAGTTAATTTGATAATAAAGTACAGCCTGCTTTCCTTCAACAATTTCACTTTAATATGGATAAAATGTGGTAACCCTCATATAGCAACATATCACTAACACTGTATGAAAATTGTGAAGAATCCTGAGCATCACTCTACATTTAAATTAATTTAAAATAATGATAGGGGGAAAATGATGCACTGCAGTGCCTTTACATAGAAATATTTAAGCAAATTATAAAGTGCTTATTTATAGTAGCCTCATATGACAGTAGAAAGTGCCAAGCACAATTTACATGCCATGCATAGCAAGATTTGTAGTATGATCAAGATTGCTTTGAGGGACTTCTCTTATATACCACATCAATAAGACAGAATAAATGTGATTGTGATGTTTTAGCACTAAAACAATTAAGCAGCTAGTCAACAGTGCTTCAAGCCATAGTATGTTAGAGTAGCTTTTCTGCCTTTAAAGGCTAATTTTTAACAGTTTTTTTTAAGTATCAATTTATATTTGATAAAAAGAAAAGCAAAAATTTCCTTTTAAATGATTACTTTAGAAGTAAATATATTAGAAATCAAATTTAATAAGTGCAGCTGCAGCAGAATCTTTGATACCAATAATAAATGCCATACATTCCCAGACATCAATAATTCAGAAAATAGAAAAATGCTTAGCATTTGGATTGATGATTATTATTAAAAAAATCTGCTTGATGGTAACATTAGTCAGCAAAAATCATTTAAAATTTACAATTACTTTAAAGAACATGAACAATTTTCTATCAATCCAAATTTTATATGAAAAAGGGTTAATTAAAAAAATGTTTATCATATCATAAATATTTAAGATGAATTTGAATTAACTTTTGTAGAGTTGGTAGAACAAGTTCATAAAAAATTGTAAACACTATAGGATACATAAAACATTATGTTTTCAATACTAATAGTTTTGAAAATTTTCAAATGGCTCTGTAATAAAAATACTTTGCTGAATTTTTATGCTGAAAACAAACAAGATTTAAAATATATAAGAATCATTAAACCTACATTTGTACCATAACACAATGGATTATTCATCGACAAAATGTATGCTAGTTTATAGATGTTTAATTTCCACAGTATGTGAAGGCATTATTAGTGTAATAAAATGCTGATTTGCTGTAGTAGTAGGTGGAATATCCCTGGCCAGTTGTTGTGCTAGCATGGATCACATATTTTCAATTGGTGACAGATTGGGAGAAAATGGAGGTCTTTCAATCTCATAAAGAATGTTAAAACATTGTAAACAAAACATGTGGTCAAACATTACTGTTGGAATACAGATGGTAGCAAATACTGAAGTTATTGGAGGACTACAGGTTCTTACACCTCAGAAATGTAACACTGGCTGTTTAGTGTATTGCCATTGCATACTAGAGGAATTCATTCCATTCCACTGTCCAAGTACATTGTTAATGGCACCACTGGCAGTGTAAATGGCTGTAGTAGAGTCAAGGGTAAACAAAGCAATAGGTGTCTTGCTGACATTCGATTCACCTGCAAATGATGTCAAATGTTATGAGCAGACACAGAGTGATGCACAACAAGCTGAATCTGCTATGCTATGATTCTTGATTTGGATGAGGAATCCATAGCTGCCATGTGCTCAAAATGCTTATGTGTAACAGCACAAGGTAAATGCAATTGGACCTGTTGGTTTATTGTTCCCTCCTGCATCTAAGGATTGCATATCCTCATCACAGTTGCTTGCTTTTATCCAACTTTATCAGATTTCTTTGAAAGATAATCTGCAATCCTCATAGAATACCATTTTTCCTCGATCAAATATAGAAACTTGAAAAGATATTCATATCTTCTACAAAGTTTAAACAGCTTATGTACAAAAGCTTTATTTCAAATTGACACTATCTTCTTTCATTATATCTGCTTGAGAATGGCACTATAAAAGCCCATGATGTGCATATGCATTGCAGTGTTAATGATTTGCATATCTCATTGTTGCAAATGCATGATGTCAATTTCACATGATTTGCATGCTATCTACAAGGTGTTGCATTTTGGGGGCAAGCAGTGAAACAGAATTAAAGGTATCAACATTAAATATACATTGAAAGAAGGCCATCTTTAGTTAAATAAGACATGCTTGAATCCTCAGAAAATAAAACTGGTTTGTTAAAATGATCTCAGGTGATGGATTTGTTAATAAGGCTTTTGAGGATATTCAAGACTTATTCGAGAAAGTTGACAAAATAGTATGATGGAAACAACATTCAAATTTGAAAATCAATTTTGAGAACAATAGCTATGATGATTGTCAAGTTAATAACTTAATATTAAAAAATGAGAAATCTTAAGCTCAGCTGAAATTCTGCAATAATTTTTCTTGAATGAAGACTCTTTTTCGGTAAGAAGCTGTAAACTTAAAAGGTAGTTGTAAATTAGCTACTGTGAAATCTACAATGAACTCTTGTAAGAACCAGTTAGCAACCAAAATTATACTTTTAAAGAGCAAAGAATGGACAAAATATGTAAATAAAAATTTAGAAAGTGAAGGTGGTATTATTAAACAGAAAAAGTTCTTGATTGATAAGAGATTTGAGTGAGAGTTGTGTTAGTTTGAAAATTCATTGAATTACAGTAACATTTTAAAATGAGATTTTTCTTATTTCATAAGACAAAATTGTATTTCTAATATAAATGAAATTGCTAATATACAATAAAAAATGCTTGTTTTTTTTACAAGTTTTTTTTTTTTATATTCGCTGAGTTACATATGATTCCCCACATAGCACATTTTCTAGCAATTTATCTACTGTGTTATATGAGGGTTATCTTGTTCTAACAAAATATAAAAAATATTACTTAATTTAAAAATTTTAACTTGAAATTTTTAATTTCATGGTAATTTATAATAATCACATATACAGTGATTAATAATAAAATGAATATACTTAGATTGTAAATAATTTACAGATATGAAGTAATATAAATAAAAACTATATTAAAATATCTTCTGTTGAATCACTAAAAAGCAACCTTATATTACACTCAATAAAAAAAATAAGATTCTGAGATATTGGAAATGGTTTAATGGAACACAAATTTGTTGAATTTGGCAAAATAAATACATTAAAAACTAAAAAATTATCATGTTTACAGCATATATTACATTTTGTTTATTACAATAAGCAAAAACGAAACAAAATGATTGACTATTTTTTCCTATAGTAATTACATTTCATTACTAATTTGTATGCAAGGTACATTAGCTAATTAAAAAACTTTTCCTGTTTGATTTTTTTTTAATCATGCAGTGAACTTATCAAAATTATAAAAGATAAAAGCATTTACACACTATTATATTTTTAAAGCAATTAGAAACATAAGTTATAGATTGGATGAATAATTAGCACTTCTTTAAACTTTCATTTCAATGAAGGATTGAAAACTGAACATACGAATTTGTTTCAATTCAACCTTAAATCATTTAAGAATGGAGTAAGGCAATTATATTTAAGAAAATAATTGAAAGTCTGAAATTAGAAATCATTTTAAGATGAACAAAAATGAAACTTAAAATATATGTAAATAAGACTAAATTTACAATATGAAATATAGAATGTGATAAATCAATATATCAATGTTAAAATGAATCATAGCTTTAACACATATCATACAATAAAAACTATTTTTTGGTATTTACAGTATCAATATTTAGTACAGTTAGTTCTAATTAAAATATAGTCAGCCAAAGTAGAAAATTAAGTTGAGCTACAATAATTTGAACATATTTGTCATGAATTCTTTTATATTTTTTAATAAAAATTATCATTAGTTATCTAATACCTTAAAATCTCAATTTTTTGTTCTTTATGAAAATAAATTGAGTGTTACACTTGATTAAAAAAATATTATCAATGACTTTTGAAAATAAGTCATAAAAAATCTCTTATACTTTTTGAAAATATTTTATTTCATAGTTAAAAAACAATTTCAGTCTCATCCTTCAATAAAAAAAAAATCAAAAAAAAAAAAAATCATAATTTTATGAAGAGTAAAAAATGATTTTTTTTTATACAGTATTAAAATAAACATTCAAATACATTATTAAAATAAACAATTATTTTTTAAAGCTCAGAAATGAATTTTATAAATTATTTCATCCACTACTAATACTCAGCATTTGCTACTAGTAAGTATGCCTTATTCTTAACAAAATTAAAAGCAAAACATTGTTTGATGCTAACATCAAAACATAATTATCAGTTGTTGTAGCACAAAACATAATTAGCAACTGTGGTTGCTTAAATAACATAGTTTTCTTTACGTTATCAAAATAAAAAATTAAGGGAAATTTTTCTCTAAGATCACTGGAACTGCTAGTATATCATTGTTTGTAAATAGTAATATGAATTTTCATAAAGAATGAATCATAAATGCATTTTTATATATAAGCTAAGAGATTTCTTAATGAAAAATGCATTCAATATATTATATGTAATGTACTGAATGCCCTTTTATTATGTCTTTGCCTTTATTTTAATAAAAAGAAACTATTTTAAAAACATATCATTCATATTCATTAGACATGAAAATGAAAGATTCTTTATGTATTTGTTTATATCTAACATATTTCTGTTTTGCTTTAAAGAGAAAAAGATTATTATATTCACATTCAAACTGTGAATTGAATAAATATTTTTTTCAGGTGTTGAAAATGGCCAGTGAAATAGAAATTTATAAAAATGAAATAAACAGAACTTTTATTTTAGAAAACTAGTGTTTCTGATTAAATTTTTTAAAACAAGAACAACACATTTAGTGTACTAACTAACTTGATAGAAGTTTATATAAATGCATAATGGCTTATTTTGCAGAAATTACTTTGGACAGTTATCAAAGAGCTAACACTAAAAAATTGACTGTCAACATTGCAAAATTAAAATAAAAGCTAGTTCCAATTGTGCCAAGTATTCTTAAAACATCAATATATCCTTGAAATCTTACAAAAATGTGTATTGTAAGTCAATCTTCATAGATTAGAATAGTCATTACATGTTCAAAAGAAGTATATGTATTTTTTTTGTTTAATAATAAGTAATTAAAAATATTTATATCATCCATTTAGCTGTATATCTTTCTTAATAGCATTGAATATATTGATAAATTTTCCATTTTTTTTATGTTTTGATTTCTAGATGAGCACAAAGATTGTTGTCAGTATCATTTAATATTTTTAAAATTGAGATATTTTTTGTACCTTATACTTCAACATGATGAATTATGATACCAAATTTGGAATTCCTATTTGAAATTTTGAGTGTCATTTTCAAAATCTATTTTTGTTATTTTTACATTTTTGATACAAGTGAAGAAATTATTAGAATACAATTTTTTTTTTTTTTTTTTGTGTGTTCTTCCATTGTATATTCAATGGTCTTTTATGTTTGGTAATGTGATGCTCATCTTGCCCAGCATAAACAACTTAGCACCAAACCACTCCAATTATGGAAGATTATCCAATATATTTTTATATAAAATTGGATGAAACTGTCTGTGTATATAAAATAAGGAAAAATATATGTGTTGTAATCTGACATTAAAATTTCCTTATTGCAAGAAATACTATTAATGTTGTTCTAGCTTCTCTTTATGGAACAGTGTCTCTAATTAACCAACTCGAACTGATGGTTGAATCATTAGTGCTCTGGCTTTGGTTCAAAAGCTTGTAAGTGCCTTAAAAATGTTTATTTGCAATGATTGGTAATTATTTGAAACTGAATATTTTCAAAGATTTCAGTGTTCCATTATTACTTCAGTCGAGAATGGTTATAGTGGTTCAGCAATCCAAAGTAATCAGAATTAAAAATAAACCATAGCAGCCAATCAGATTAGTTCTCATGAGCAAAATATGTGCATTAAAATGATAAACTACTTCTATTGGAATGAAGGAACTTTCTTAGAGAATTTTAATTTTAAAAATCTTATATTTTAACAACTTGTATACTTTGCTTATTTTTATTAGTGTTTATGGTAAGATCCTAGTATATGTTGCAGGCTTCAAGAGACATCTAATTTTATTGCCAACTATTACACAACTTTTGTTCTAATTTCTAATCAAAACCTAAAATTTTGCAATTTAATGATATTCCAGATTTTCAATATCACAAATAGAATTTAAAATTAAATTTTTGGCCAGAATTCTAAAATAAATTTTCAAGTGGAATTCTAAAAGAAATTTTCTAACAAATTTCTATAAAAATTTTCAAAGAATTAAAAATTCTCAAACAGAACTCTAAAAATAATTGAAATAGAATTAAAAAATTGTAAAAAAAATTTCCAAACAAAATTCTAAAAAAATTTAAAAAAAAATTTGATCATAATCCCAAAAAAGTTTTAAGCATTTTTTTTAAAAAGAGTTTAAAAAGGTTTAAAGAAGATGTTAAAAGAGTATTAGTTTCAACTAGTATTCTAAAAGAAATATTTAAAAATGATTTTAAAATAAAAAAAAACTTTTTACAAGATATAAAGGTCACCCAAATTCCTATTGAATCTGCATATCTGAATTTATAGCATTATAGAATTGTAGAGGGCTTGTGGAAACTCATTCAAAAGAATTTATTTTAGTGAAGCAGTCCACAGATTTAATTTATTTAGCATCAGTTAGTAGTTTTTAGTTAAAATTTGCCTTTTTTTTCATTTTATCTAATATTTTTCTTAACAATTCATACTTTTATTTATATTTTCATTATTAATCAAATTTACCAACAATTATTTCATTAATTAAACGACAAATTTCAAGTAATTAGCAGTTCCCTAGATTGGGCTGTGAATGACATAATACTGAAGATATGTAATAAAGTTACTGCTGGTAGCAAATGTTTCCATGGAATACACAGATATTTAAAACTATCAGATATAACATATTTTAAACTATTTGTATTCCTGCTCTATAGAACTTTGGCAAGGCCCACATATACTGTTAAAAAGTGGACAATGACCAAAAGTAATAAAGAAATCCTAGCAATTTTTGAAAGAAAGATACTGCAATGTATTTTGAGAGGAGTAAAATATAATGACAAATGATAAGAACAAATTTTGAACTTTATAAACTATAGAAAGAGCAGGACTTAATAAAATTCATTCAAATCCAAAGACTGAAATGGGTAGCTATGACTTGATCAGGATGGAGTATGGTCCAGCCACCAAAAGTATTGATACTAAACTAAATGCAGCAAAAAAAGGAAGACTAAGGATCCAATTGTCTTGAAACAGATCTAAAGATTCTTAAAATAAAAAATTAAGTCTATCAAAGTAGAGGGCGGATTGGATATCTGCTCTGAGGAAGGTCATGGCCCACCCTATACTGACCCCCCACCGAGGAAAGAAGGACTTTATTGGTTAAATTTACTTAAGAATTTCGTATATTTTTAAAATAACAGAGATTTGTTATTATAATTTCATAAGCTTGGCGAATCTTTAAAAATAACTAATGAGAATGCATAAAAATTTTGATGTTTTTTATTTTGTCTCCACAATTATTTTAGGCACAAGAATATTACTTTGATCGATGGTAAGAACAAAAAGATTTTCGAAACATCTAGAACAAATCCACGCACCAAAAGTAGGGTCAAACTTACAAACTGTGGAACAGAAGGCTAGATATCATTCAACTATTAACTCATACTTTTCGTAATAAAAGAATCACAGCTAGACCACTTTAAATATCATAAGAGAGATCGGTTACTTAAGACTTACATTTGATGAAAATTATCAAGGAACTTAGTAATATTCATGTACATAGTTTTTCTCCAACATGAAAGTTTGAAAATTAATTTATAAGTCATTCAGTTTTTCAAATTACTTAACAACTTTATAAATATTTATAATTCCACATACATTATATAGCTTTCATACACATACAAAATTAAGTTAAAGAATATTTACTGTTTTCTTGCACACCAACTGGCATCAAGCGATTTTCATCGCATGGATTGGGAGAAAACAGACTCATTGGAAATTTCAAAAGTAGAGAAGACTCGTTCGAAGAGACTTCTTTTCCAGAGTTTTCCATCTTATTTAAGTTTTCAAAGCATTGGAAAAAGGAAAAAATTACATGCCTGTTTCAATTTAGAAAAATAATCAATTATATTCATTAACTTTCAAAGTCATCCTGAGAATCCGAAAACACGAAACTAGCAGAAATCAGGACGTGTTGGTTTGTGTATCGTCAAATAGCACTGCCAATTTTTTTAGAGTAAAAATACTTTCATACATTTGAGTGTCAATAGGTGGGTGTTCCACATAGCCTATGAAATACAAAATAAATTGATAGAAAATGTAATTGCAGAAACGATGATTGCATGGCAAAATATCGTTAAAGAACAGCTTGAGACAGAGATGATTTGAAATATTTTATCAATAATGGTTTATGCATTTTCTTCGTGATTCGTATTTAGATTCAATCAGTTACAAAAAAGAAACTCTAACGTTAAAATAAACCAGGGTTATATATATATATATATATATATATATATATATATATATATGTAGCTAAAAAATAACTGGAGAAAATATTTTATTTTCCTTATTTTTGACATTTATCATTCATGAGTGCAATGCACTCTTTCTTTGGGTATAATTTATTGATACTCATGTTTTGTACTGGTTAATACACTAGAATTAAGATAAACATCAGAATTTCTATATTCAGCTCATTATTCAAGTTCAAGAAACTGAGCAAAAATAAATAATTCGTTTATTCGATTCAAAGTTTTTATAAATTTTCTGATAACTTTGATAACTTCAACTTATCAAGCAAGTTTTGATTCTAAGAGTAAGGGGAGAAATTATACAATCATGATGAGATTTTGATTTTAAATGCACATACATAAATACATGAATGCATTCATTCATACATACATAGAATATATATATATATATATATATATATATATATATATATATATATATATATATATATATATAT
>JAPDSC010012303.1:61111-83408 GCA_026290005.1 Latrodectus geometricus | reverse complement strand
TATATATATATATATATATATATATTGCTTATTAATGAGTTAAGGTTTACTGTGAGATTTGCTGGGAAAAATTACTGTGCAAAAGTAAATCTTTCAGTAACATTTGATAAATGGATTGCAATTCTGAAAAAGTGTCTGCAAATTCGGTAATTTTATGCAATTTAATTAACATGGTAAAATATTATTACAATTAAAGTATCTTTCTTTTTTTGTGTATGGACATAGTTCGGAAGCTTACTGCGATCTTAACTCCATATTCCCTTTTTTTCGAAAGTTTCCCAGTTTCAGTGACAGTAATTATTCAACAACGATATATTAGAGCAGCGTTCTGAGTTCTTGCATGCATGCATATTTGTAAGAGTAAATGTCTTGGAATTTTCCCTACATTCTTTCTTGCGAAGTGTAAATACAACCCACTATCTATGAAAAAGTCAACATTATTTGACAATGTTCAAAAAACAATCCTACAACTGCGTTCAGGTTTTAAGATGTCTACTATGAGGAAACGTATTTAAGGGTGTTAATCATTAATAAACGTTTTATCCTGATAAATTCCGATAGCTTAAGCGGGTTCTTGATTTTAGTAAAGTTAATATTTCATACTTATTAAGTCATTAGAAATGCTAATCCTTAATTAAACACACACAAATCAGAGAAGGTCAAAATCGTTCATTTTGGGAATCAAATTAAAAATTGCTTCTTCACAGAAAGAAACTGGTTCTTTTTCAAATTTTCCATTGAGAAGTAGCTCATTTCTCAGTGAAAAATTTAAATACACTGGCCTCCAAAATTTAAGGAACAACCTGTTTTGTCTCCTAATTTGCAACTGAAAGAATGCAGATTCATCAAATTTGAATCGCATGTGCACAAAACAGGTCTGTATTGATTGCAGCATAGAAGTTTATATTAGGTTGGGGAAAAAGAAATCCATTATTTTTACGTGAACTTTTTGTAACTTCTTTCAGATTCGCTTTGTAAAAAGGTTTAAAACAGTTTTCATGAAGATTTTTAGGTCTTGTGTGAAGCTACGACTGCTGACATGCTGTCAAGTTTGATAATTTTTGATATTTTATAGACATTCTCAACGATGTTGTATCCATGCGAGGTGCATCTTTAGCATCCAAATACCCAAACGGAATCGACGAAACCAAAATTGTGCGTAACTGGTTGTTACAGTCATATATAAGACGATAAACACCTTTCACAATTTTAGCCACCTGGTTAGCATTTTCGCCATTATAAAAGGAAAACTTAAATGTATCGAATTTTCTGTTTGTTATCTTCTATTTTTAAAACCTTGTACTCATAACTGAATTAATCAAACAAAAAACCGCAAGAGAATATTTTAGTGTCAAATGTCACCTTTCCAATGAGCATAAATCTGAAATTGTTTGATTGATACCTCACGAGATAGCGATCACTACAGACGTCTACCGAAAAAATAATGGATAACTTTTTCCCCAACCTAATATAAGACAAACGCATACATGATTTACAACAAAAAAAGCAGTCTCTCAGGAAAAGTCTATATTTTAAAAAAATAATCAGTGTTTTATGTGGTAAAATCTCAAAGAAATATAACAAAAAGGAGTTTTAATAGGGGATATGTGCCCACACCTATCTTGAATGCATTGGTGGTACCGACTTTCCATGCTGAAAATTCAGTGGTCAATTACTGAAATAGAAAGCGAATATCAGACACGGAGTAGGCTGTTTTCTAGCTCTCGTACTGACCTTCGAGGAGAACTTAAAACTGCAACCTGCATACTAAAATAATTCCACAGATTCTGTATGGGATTCAGGTATAGAGATCGAGCTAGTCATTCCAGTCACTCCAAACCAAGACCCTCAAAATATTCCTCAACAATTACAGCTTGATGAGGCAGAGGGTTATCTCCATTCGAATGAAATCATTCTAAATTGCACCAGCATATGAGGGATATATGGATCAAGGATCTCATCCCGATATCGCATACCAGTTACAGTTCCTCTCTGGAGACCATGCAGGTCAGTGTGATCTCCGAGTGAGATCCCTGCCTAAACCATTATTCCACCACCTCGGTAAGTGTGTCTTTCCACATGGTAGGATTGTTGGTATCTGGTGCTTTGTTCCCTCCAGATCATCACAGGTCCTAATTCGGTCTCCCTTGTAATTCTATACTCGTCTGTAAAAAGTACAGAAGCCCATCGCTGTCTATTCCAGGAAACGTGTTCTCTTTCCAGATATAAGCGGGCCTTTCTTAGTTGTCCGTTGAGGGAAACATACTACTAAGTCACCTTTCATAGAGAGCTGCATGATGAAGACGCTTTTGCACAGAACTAGCAACAAAAAGGACGGCAACTAATTATGGCACAGAAATGCTTCTTCTCCATTGGGTTAAATGAGCTGTAAAACGGCCTTCTGCAGGTGCTGTAGCTTGTCGTTGGCCTGTAATATGTCTTCTGGACACAAAAGCTTCTGTTTGATATTGATTCCTAAGACGATGGACCACACTGCGAGATACATTAAGGCGCCTAACAGCATCAGCGTGTGACGTCTTCATTTCTATCTATTCGACCACCCACCACCTTAACGAATCGAACAAACGGCTTCTCTCAGATATAATGGGACCCTACAGATTATTATCAACGAATCTGCTTACAAAAATAACACGCGTAATTGCGAAAGCCTGATGTTTGTATATATTAATTTCAATCATATATACTTGCTGTTTTCTATCAAAAATAAGTGGTAGTTTCTGCAAAAATTTACATAAGTTTATTTTTATCATTTATATAAGATAACTGCTGTTAATGTAATTTTTTTTATAGCAAGCTTTGAGAAACATGCTGTTCCATAACTTTTGGAGGCAAATGTACATTTCTTGAAGTCCAAATTTTACTTTCAACTAAGAATTAAGTTATAAATTGATAAACCAAAAAAAAAAAAAAAAAAAAAGAGTTAAATAAATCTTTAAAGTGTGAAAACTATGTAAAAAGTATGAAAACTAACGAAAGTTGGCATATATAATGTTGCTTTTCACTGCAAGTGATACTGTATTGCTTGAAATTTTTTTTTCTTTTATTATAATTCATATTTCAAAGTTTATATATTTTATTTTCCTTGCTTTTTTATGTATCAACACTTGATTCCCCCTATCAACACGAGAATTTATTTTGATGATATATGATTTAAAGAATTTTGAAAATATCGTTCAAGAATGCATATTCAGAAAAACACATAATTCAGTGTTGGTAAACTTAAAAAACAAGGAATGTAAAACAGTAAAAAAAAAAGTTTATTTTAAATGTTTCCAAAAAATATTATTGCAATGGGATAAATATTTTTGTCTTCACGTAAGAGAAAATAAAAAAATACCTTTTAGAAACATAATTCAATAAAGTTATTGAAATATTAATATTTCTTAGAATTCTAAATAATCAAATGTGCTCTTTTTAAACTTGTACGACTTTTCAATAATGCAAAGAGAAAAACAAGTAAAACAGCATTACAATACGGACACGAAATAATCCATGCTTTGTAATATGAGCAAAAATAAGACACTATTACCTACAAATACTAAAATGTTTTTCTAAACTATTTTTCACACTGTAGTAATAGTGGTTTCATGGATTGTTGATAAAAAAGGCCTAGTTATTTATCATTATCACATTTGAAAACTTTCCATTGAATTTGACATTCTAAATACGCATAACGGATTTAATGAAATTAAATATATGTACAGTAAAATTTCAAAAAGCCATGAAATATTATGAGTTTTCTAAATTCAATTTGGGTATTTCCCTATATACACGGATCCCGATAACTTCATTTTTTGTAAGAATTTTATCATTGAGTTCTAAATTACATTTGCATTCGGGTAAAATAATGACACTTATAATGTTATAAAATAGAAATAAATGAAAATTTCTTGGAGATATTTTAATTTCTTCTACTGGAGAAATATTGTTTCGCATATAAAAATAAATATGAACGAGATAATACATGAAATAGAAATACTTAAATTAAAATAGCAAATATTTGTAACTGCAGCTACTATATTAGTGCAAGATTATGTGACAAATTTTTGTCATGTAATCTTACAAACACTAAATTTCTAGAGTTATTTCAATGAAATTTAGAAAATTAAACCATTTTGATTTTTATTTGAAAGGCTACTAAGTGTTCTTTTCTATATATATCTTATATATACACATTAATTTTTAAATGAATGTGTATTTCCGTTAATTTAGTAATATACTATAAATTATTTTTACTTATTTATTATCCAGAAAACATATCATCATCAATGAAGTTAGTGGGAAGGGCATGCAGGCTTTCAGAAAACTGTCTTAAAGAAACAGCACATTAGAGTTTAACTTTTATAGAGTATGTAAAAACATACTATTTACGTCAGGCATGATAAAATGTATCATGTAGTTAAATACCATACATATTACCGTAGAATAGGAATCAATAATATCATGAAAAAGTATAAGAATATACACAATAATATAATGTAAAAAAATTAATAAATACTAATGATTTTCATAATAATTTTAATGATATGGGTCTCATACGAAACAATTTTGATGATAAAAGTTTATTTAGAGTTAAAATCTTTCATTATAAATAATTAAAAAATTTTGATAAAGAATAATTTGGTTTCTTAATTATAGTTTTCCATTGATAATGAAATATATTTGCATCGTCTGTTTTAAACTTATTTTGAAATAATTTATTCAACATTCACTCTAAAAAAAAACCCAGACAGATTATTAACTAACATGTAAGTAATTAAAGAAATAGGTAAAAATATATATACGTTTACAAATAATTGAATCAGGATTATGAAATTCGGCATGTGAGAGTGTTGGCTTAGGCCAAGAAATGATTACCAATTTAGAGCAGAAATATTGTGTGTATTGATTAACTAAAATTAACAGTAAGAAAAAATTATTCTTGTAATTTATAAAACAATCCTTATTATAAATATTAGCTGATACTTTGTGAAGTCTTAAAACTTCATGGAACTTGGTAAGTTTTCAATGTTTCTCGGCGATAGCATTTGTAAAGATGATGTATTTCCACTGATTATTAGTGGCTTCTCTTAAAAAAGCTTGCTATTTTTTAAATCTTAATTCATTTACTATTTATTAGTTTCAGAATAGATTGCAGGATTTAAATCTGAGCATATATTTCTCAATTTTTCAAACCAATTCCTAATTTTTGCTTTGACTTTTGTTATTATTTATTAGCAAATCCTTGAAAACACAATATTTCTACATCTAGTTTATTTGTTTTTGTACTTATTGTATTTATAAATATTTGTTGATATTATTTTTGGATGTTTTCATTGATTTTGAATTTCTCTTTTCTATTATTTATTGCTTTGTTTCTACATGCATTATGTATACTTTCATTGAATATTTCTTTTGATAAATAAAAAATTTCTGATAATAGTTTGTTTTATAGCTATTGATTTAGTTTATTTGTTGGATATTATAATACATTTTTTTCTTATTTTTCTTTGTCAAAGTGATTAAAGTGATATTTCATCACATAACTTCTATCGTTTTGTAATATTATTAATAAATTTTTTTATTCATTTCATGTTTCTTTGTAGTTTTTAAAGCGCGTTCTGTTCGTACTAGAAACCAGTATTATTTTAATTTCTCCGCTGTTTTTCAATTTTTTTGTCTTATTTTCGAAAGAAAACTTTATTTTTTCACTCTCTTTGACTACTTTCAGAAGTTGTAAAAAAGAACAAATTTTATCATTGTCTCAGGCATCTTGAAAACGATCTATTTATCATATATAAAAAAATGGATAAATAATCCTATAAAACAATTTTTTTTCTTAAGATGTCAAAATATCCTTGTTTATCTGTTCTAAGGAATCATTCTTGTACGTAGAAACTACCTTTATATATTGCTTTCAAAAGATAATGTCATAGATTCTTTCTAAGGTGATGCGATAATGGTATTTTATTCGATCAAGCCGAACTTGATGAATTTTATGTTTTTGAACTTCCATTTTTTAACGGAAGTTCTCAGATACCTAGAATGCTGAAGTATATGATATCCAAGCCAGATGATAAGTCCTTAATAGAATTTATTTCCGCTTCAAGTTTCTTCCTGAAGAAAGGATCATGATGCGGTATTAGTACCACACATGATTTAGTCTTACTTGATAAAATTCATCTTTTTGAAACTTTAATTTTTTTTACTGAATTCTCTCTCTTCTAGATGCATGGACTGTTGAAACAAATGGTATTTAACCTTAAAGGCTAACTCTTGATAGAATCAGCTTTTTTCATTCTCCCCCAGTTACTATGAGAGGATAGGATTATGAAGGGGCAATGACAGCGAAGAAAAGAGGATGATTTGTCATTGATAGAATTAAATAAACCTGGCATATCAGTTTATTGTGCGATCCAGTCAGATTTGATGAATTTTGCACTTTTTTTTTAAAGCAAACAATTTTCGTATTCACAGAGGTTTTTGAGGAGAAGTGAAAGATTATAATGAAAACATTCTTTTTTTTTGATATTCTACGTTCTTAATTATCTTTTTTGGATCTAGTTGAAAAACTAATACACCTGTATGTGAAAATTTCTATAAATTTTTCCCTTAGGAATTTATTTCCCCTAAAAATATTTAATAAACTGTGTTATCATACAATCTATTGCATCTGTTTTTTCGCAACATTTTACAATTTAAACATCTGCGAAATATCTAGGAAATCATGGGTTCCGTTATAAGTTTATTATTTACCACTCTTAAAAAGGGAAAGATTCTTTTTCTTTCTTTCTTTATTTTTTTTTTTAACTTTTTAAAAAAATATTTGATAGAATGATTAAAATTTACTAATCTCAACATTGACAGTTATATTCTCTAAAAATATACTTTTATTCAACTATACAGAAATTTATTAATATTACAGTAAGTACTAAGTTGAAATAAGATATTTTTAAGAAAATAATTTTATATATTTTGCTTATATATTTTGATCCTTAATTAAAAAGACAATATACTTTTAATATTATAATTTTATTAAAAAGAGATTCAACATGTACTAGTTTAAAATTTTTTGTTTTAAAACATAATTTTTATTTCATTGGTAGAATTTCTTTGATTTACATTTTAGTTTCAATGAGTAGAATAGAGTTTACGATATTGAAGTAAGAAATATGTTGAAATTAAGTAGATTTATTCAAAAATATCTTTCTGAAAACTCGTTTGTCAAGCTTAAGGTACTACTTGAAATATATTAGAAACAGTTACGGGAAGACTAGCCAAAATGATTAGAAGCTAAATCTAAATTGGCAAATCAGGTTCGAATACTAAACAAATGCCACATGAGTGATAAAATTATTTCTAGATAAATTATTTTTCGAACATTTTAACTGTGGTCATTCAAATTCATTTCCTAATTCAAATCCTAATTGTCAATAAACTATTATGGATGCAAGGAATTGTAAATTTAAAAAGAATGATATTTCTTGACGAAAAATGTTTACTTTCGAATGTACCTTGTGATATTAGTCATTATGGGCATGATTTAGGAAAAGAAAGAAGCACATTGTTTTAAAGTCAATATATTCTGAGGTGGTATTATTGGAAGTGGAAAACATGTTTCAAAATTGAATTCCTAAATTGCATAAAAAAATCAACAGATCAACAGTTGTTGGAAAACGAATTATTTTCTGATCATTCAAAATGTATATTTCAACAAACATGCGTCTTTGCATACAATGAAGGTTTCAAATCAGCGATGTATGCAAATGTAAGTTATGAAAGGGCAACCCCCCGAATGTTCTTGACTTAATATAATTAAAAAAAATTAGGAAATTATTTTCTGTAACACTTTAATTACACATAAGGCATGCATGCTTACTGTGTTTCAAAATCAAATTAAATCAGTTGTTCTCAGCTCAATGTGCAAAAAAGACTTTAGATCGAGAAAATGGCTAAGTGCACTAGAAAATTTGAGGAAGAATTCTATGCTAACTTACTTTTAAACCTGGGCCTATGATGCATATCAATATTTAGGGTAAAATTATGGAACGCTAAGGTAAAAGTATATGAAACGTAGAAGAGGAGTGATTCTTTGTTATTGACTAAGCTCAATCCTTTGTTCTTTACAATATATAAATCGTATTTTTTATTTTAATTTTTATGTGTATTATAAGTTTTTTATTTAATTTATTATTTTATAAATTGGGAAATTTTGTATTGTTCTATTAAAATATTAATTTTTTGCTTAATTGTCCTTATCATTGTGACAAAAAAATTTAGTTATTGTTATTATATCTAATTAATGTTATTAGGACAAAAATGTTTCTAGAGAGTGCATGATACTTTTTTTTAAATACAATTTCTTCTGAACAGGAAATAACACTTTAAGAATACTTAATCACACACACACATTATAATGTATACCATTACTAAAATAGATCATCCTTTTTCTTAAATTATACGCAAATTAAAAGAATTAATCAATTCGTTTACAGTTATCATGAAGTACAAGCTAAATTCCTTGGCTTAAAAAAGATCGTTTCGTTTTCATTTATATAAATATGTGTTTGGTTACTAATATCTAGAATTACAAAAATAATGTACTATGTAAGAAATAATGATTTAATATTTTACTAAATAAGCTTGAAGTTCTTTTTGAGAAAAATATTTCTTTAAGAAAATTGATTATTTTTCACAAAAAATTAAATACGTTTTTAGAAACAATTTCTATCTTCTTTTAAAAATAATTTAAAAATTCTCTTTTTAATGCATTCCTTAATTATGACAAGGTGAAAGTTTACATCAATCCTCTTATAAATTGATTTTATAACAAAATTACATCCCTACCTTTTAAATACAGAGAGAGCAAACGAACTTTATCATAAATAAATTTTAAGTTTTGAATTTGAAATTTAAATTTATCTTGGTGAGCTTTTATGGCCAAAACAATCAATCATAATAAGAAAATTATCTTCAAACTGTTATTTTTTCAAGGTGGTTTCTAGATCTCTCTTTATCACAATACTCGACAGAATTCTTTCTTAATAATGCCATTGTACAACTTTTTCTGAACAAAAAATTTGTGTAATTAGCTCTTGAGAAGATTGCAATGAAAAGAGTCTTCTTTCTTTTTTTATCTTTAACGCTCTCAGTTAAAATCACTTGAGACAAGAAAAATTTTTTCTCAACTTAAAATACATGATTAAAATTTTGCAGCTGCTTTCTTTACTTTATGATAACTTGTGGTGGGTATGAAGTGGATCAGTTTCATGAAGAGTCCACACATCTGATTAAAAAGATAACCCAAAATAGTGATAATTCTATGATATTATTTGAGTACAACAGTTAATAGCTGATAACTGTAAGTGGCAACAGTTTTATAATCATCCTTATAAAGTAATAATGCTGAATATCGTACAGTATGTTTTCATTTGCATTGATATAAATGATAATGAATTACAAAAAACTGTTTTATATTAAGTAAATGTATTTTAAAGGCATGAAATATTCTTCACCATTTAATACCACATATTTAAAATACTAAAGTAATACCATACATTTAAAAAATATATCTGCTGCTTTTAAAATTAAGAAGCACATTAAAAAAATTGAAAACTGGTGACTTGTCTGAAGATAGTTAAGAATGAAACAAATGAAATTTGTAAAGAATTTTTTTATCTCAGTGTAAGTATTTTAAATATTCAAGTTTAATTTTGTTCTGGTTTTAAATAAAATTTACACACGCACATCTAAATCTGCAAACTTGCTACAAAAAGAAAATAATTATTTCTTATTGAAATCTTGCATCGATTAAAGTTTTTTCTTTTATTCTCATAGATTTAAACAGGAAGATAAAAAATAAAATATTTTTAGGTAGTCAAATATAAATAAAATTTACAATAAAATTAAGCACTTTTTTTTAAACGAATTTAATATTTTTTACTCAAATTGACAACGTCTTTTAAAAAGATTATTAAATGGATGATTACTGTTGAAACAAATCACTCTATTATGAACATCTGATTTAAGTCTTATCAAACTATCTTTATTAATATTTAAAGAATGGTACTAATTGAAAATACTGAAATTATAATTCAAATATAAAAATTATTGAATAACAGAGCAAAGTTTAGTTTGTCTTGTAACTTGGTTAATTTTTCAAAGTCATATGACGGTTTTATTTTGTTATGGTTATGCTACGTTACTTCTGAATATTCTAGTAAATTATTTTGAAATGTCCCGATGATTCAAGAAGAATCAGTGCGAAATAAATTTTCTGCTAGAAAAGTTTTAAGTACGTTACTTAATGGTGTAACCTAATACACATATTTCATCATTTAAAGATTGACTTTCTAGTTGTTTTTATTTCATCTTCATAGAACTCTGCACTCAAGCATCAATTAGGTTCGAACCTGTGTGCATTCTGATTCTCGGCAACTATTTATTTGAATAACTTTTCGTAACCCTCCTAACACTTAGAGCCATTATAATTTAATCAATGTATTTGCTGGCTGGCTTTTTATTGGTTACTAATTAAACTACTCCGATTTCTTTAATTAATAGGAAGCCCTAGTTATTATCTCCGTAACAGCATTTTTTTTTCGTGTTGAAATGAGCCATGCGAAATCTATCTGTATCATTCCTTACAATGTTTTGATGAGAAAAAGGAGTTTGAAGTACTGAAGGAAATTCATATCACTATTTTGTCTGAAGTAATTGTCCAAATTATATATATCTTTATGAGTACTTAAAAAATGAATAAAGAGTCAAGTTCGCGAATGATACAATTTCATTTGATCATTCTAATGGTGATAAAAGTTATAATTTATTTTATTCATAATATTGTATCAATTGATATATCAAAATGTGATATAAAAGAAAATATATATATGTTTAAGAAATTAAATGTATTTTAGTTCCGTTTTACTTACTTCATTTCCGAAATTATTTCGATCTTTCTCCCGTCAATTTCAAGAAAAAATGTATCTCAATTGTAGAACCTTACGCTTAAGACTGGAAGAGCTCGGTTTTCGATCCCAGCTACTATTGAACAGCCAGAGGTGGATGTTACTTGTGCTTTCTACATACTAATTTAAATTAAGTACATGGGAGTTTTTCTGGGTTTCCTCTCTTATGACCCATGAATGCACCCAACGATCTATAAACAAAATCCACATAGTAGTCTAAAATACAGTTAAAAGTATTTGAAGCAAGTTTCAACAGTTTGCTACTTAATGTATGGTGTCAAAATCAGTAAACATAGTCTAAAGGTATGGCTGCATTCTTCAGGGTGGAAGATGTTGGGTTTAATCACAACAACTGTGTTGAATAACGAGAAAAGACATCTCCCGTTATTCTCTACAATCACATCTGTTGAAGGGGTGCTTGGTAGTTTCTCGCTGTCAAAGCAACAAATAGAAAAATCAAGATAAAACAACTGAAACAATTAAATGTTTGAAATTGCAATATGTGTTAATGTGTTTTAAAAAGCTATCACGTCATCATTCAAAAAATAAAACGGCTGTCACATGACTTTAAGTTAATGCAATATATCTTAAAACAAATGTTTAAGAAGAATTGTGTGTCAATGAACAATGCTATACTGAAAAAAAAATCGATATAAACAAAGTGTTTAATTAAAGTCAATTTAAAATGTTTCTGCATAACTGCGTCATTGCGTTAGAACTCTACAACTATATTGCGACATTACAAGATGTTACATTTCAATGATTTCATGGTTAGTCGGCTAGGAAATCTATTACTAACTCTGTTGACTTAACCTCCTGCCGCCCAACCTGTCTAGTCGTTAGCGTACCTGATTACAGATGGGTGGGACCTGGATTCGAATCCTGGCTCGAGCATGGATGTACTTTCTCTCTCTCTCTTTCTTGTCTTTGTCCTTTCTTTGTGTGTGAATGGTTTCCTACCCTATAAACGGGTTCCTATGGCGTTTGTGTACTGAGGAAGTCGGACTCCACACCAAATGTGGTTCAGTTGGAAAAGTGGAGAAGCGCACCCCATATTGCCAGCCTGGCTGGCACACAACAACAACTTAACCCCCTGAAGATAATTTTACCGAAGTAAAACTATCAGATAGTTCTTCTGCTGGAAATCATTATTTGAAAGTAATGCATGTCATAACAAGGATTATAATTCTGGGGTTGCAATGAGATTGTTTCTGCTACAAGAAGAACACTATCACCCAGGACAGTACAAGAAGGCTGCACGAAATGGGTTATTGAGTGTATGAAGGAGGTATAAGTGACCCGCATAACCCCCACTCCTCGAAGAGGTATTTCAGTTAATTACGTAAATATGTAAACTGAATTGTAAAGACCTTTTCTGCTCTCTGACAGGTGCTGGTTTGCATAATCGAGTAATTATTGATGTGCTTATGTAAGAAGTGAATGAAGTCAAACTGTATCTTAAAAATTTGTTCTGCCCCTTGACGAGTACTGGTTTGCATTATCCATTAGTTATTGACCGGTTTGCATTAATGAATAATTATGTAAGAAGTGAAATAAAATAAACTGAATTGCACAGACCTGCTCTTCTCTTCGACGGGTATCGGTATACATTATCAAATACGTTGATATATTTATGTAAGAATTTAAATAAAATTTCAATAGTTTTTGTCTGATATATGAGGATGCGGATACGTATGTGCAAGACATGTATCCATAGATGGGAAGGGCTATTTTTAGCTTTGAGTATAGACTTATATATGTTGCCGCATGAAATTTTCAATGCTCATCACAGAAATGATATTGCATCCAATTGTCCATGAGTAGGCAGCCGGAATTTGTGGTATTTTTACTTTACAAAAAAAAATAATCATCATTGTCATAACGATGCTTTTATATTATTTGTTACAGTAAAAATATTATTCCTAATTTGCTTAAATGTTCGATTTTAACATGAATATTAAAAGACAGTGCACAATGTAAATATGCAGTTTTTCTTGCAAGCCGGCCAACCTGTCTAGTGGATAGCGTAACTGACTACGGATGGGGAGGACCTGGGTTTGAATCCCGGCTCGGGCATGGATGTACTTTCTCTCTCTCTCTCTGTTTCTTGTCCTTTCCTCAGATGATGGATGAATGTGCCCCACCCTGTAAACGGGTTTGTGGTGGTGTGGCGTGAGCAATGCTAATCGTACATCCGTGACTTGGTTTACAGGTACCTACTGGGTAACGATAAAATGAGTAGCAGTTCCGGCCTTGTTGCTGCTAATGGGCTAATGTATTTAATTGCTCAAGGATGCCCACCATTAGAAATAAAATAAAAGTTTTTTTTGCATATACGGATTAAAAATCTTGCTTTTGAGTTCTTTCAGATTTGAATTCGATTTCAAATCGTTTATTCAAAAAAGCAGAGAATTTTGGTCGTCACTTGCATAAATATTTGCTCTGTTACTCGTGACTCGGAGGTACGGAAGACTGGTGATTATAATAATTGATCATGTTTAATCTTCTTTGACCCCATAAGAGACCCCTGTTTTGAGAAAGTGTAAGCATATTAAAATTTCATAGGGCTTAATTTGGTTCCGTTTGAGTGATGAGGATAGAAGGATGCTATCTTAAGTTTTGTCTTCTCAGTTGAATATAGGAGTCAGAATTATGAGACGTATTATATTGGAATATCTTATATGATTAACCAACTACTAAATCCCATAGTTCCTTGACATAATTAAATATACATATTTTACACAAAGTAGTGAAGGTTCTAAGGCTTTTAGGAAGTTTACTATTCAGTATCAAAGTAAGGGGTTTTATTGCTTACCACATAATTTTTTTTGGATGGACTTTTCAAAGATAGTGGACCATATTCACGTACCAAATTTATATATATAACTATAATAACTTTATTTTTAACGGTGAAAATATTTTTAAACAAAATTGTGCGGTATTCCACAAGGCTCAAATTTTTCAATTTATTACTTGCTAATTTATTTTTACAATATTTTGAAAAAAGTTTTATTTTACAATATCCTTTTGCATTTAGAAATATTGATGATTTTATTATTTTCAATAATTCAGATTTTAGTGATATTTCTAAATCAATTTATCCTAAAGAGCTTTCCCTAATTAAAACCAACACTTCTTACAATAACAGTGAATTCTTAGATTTATTTATAAACATTGAAAATTCAACTACCTTTATAGATATTTTTGATAAAACCAATCAATTTAATTTTAGAGCTAATAAACTAATTTATTGGAAATCCAATATCTCTTTAAAAATTTACAGAAATGTAGTAGTACTTAATGAATTAAAACACATATATCATATTTGCAATAATCTAAAATTTATAAAAAAACAAGTTAATCGCTTACTTAATCAACTTAAAAATAATAATTTTCCAATTAATTTTATTTTAAAATATGTAGGAAGTAGGAAATCGCTTATAAGATTGAAGTAATACGTAGTTTTCATAACTACAGAAGGGCCACACAAGCATTGAAGTTCTTATAAGAATCCTGAAAACACCTACTGGCACTTAGATTATACTTTAATATTTAATCTACATTAAGCATTTTAAACTACTTTAACTTCTTAATTTAACTTGTAAAAATTTTTCTTATTACTTTTGGCAACCATATTCTTCTGTATGTGATATATATTCTTCTGTATTTGATATATTTTTCTCATTGTATTGCTTATTTTTCAATGTATTACTTTGATTCCATTTATTTCAATTTTGATATAGTTGTATTTTCTTCTTATAGAGACACTCTTCGGGATAATAACACGAATATTTTTAGACCTTTGTCTTTCGTGTTAGTCAGAAAAGGGTGTTTGTTTTGCATACCTGACCATTTCCCTCCTGCTGAAGAGGTGGTCCCCATCCTTTTTCCTAAAATCAAGAAAAACAATGTAATATATTGTTTTTCTTGATTTTTTCCTGATTTTGTCTTATTGATATTAAATTGTATAGTTTCTACTTTGTTTTATCTTTATCTATTAAATGTATCTTACTTAATATATATATATATATATATATATATATATATATATATATATATATATATATATAATACTTTGAATTTCTGATTAATTTAAAATAATACTAATTATATCTTTATATTTTGAAGAGTGTATTAAATTAAATAACAACTTTCATATGCCTTGTATAAAAGACATCTCGACTTAACAAATGGTAAAATATTAATTCTGGTTTGCTTAAAATGACCTTTATCCTTTGTATATGTTTTCAAAATTAACATTTCTTAGAATATCAAAGGGGGTAAAACACCATAATCTGCCTTTCTTTTCCCCCACATTTTCTAATCTACCTTTTCTTTTTCCTATAAGCTTTCATTTGCATTTAAATATTTGTTAAAATATTTTGTACGGATAGAATAATTCATCGGAAAATTTTTATTTAATTTACATTATTTCATAATGTAGAAAATTAGAAAATTTTGTTATATGTAAGATAATATACACACATTTTTGTGTTTAGTTCATTTTCATCTATTTCAAAACTAAAATTATTATAAATTTGCATTAGTTTTGACTTCGTTTCCTTTTGTAATATTCAGTACTTTATTTAAGATAAAAAGTTTAAGAGAAAACGTTCTGGAATTTAAAATTTAAATAAATGGAAATTTTATAATGTGTGTGATATATTTAATTCTAAAAAAATTGAAAACTAAGTATATCAAGCATTATTTATATATTTAAAAACAAAGACATTATAAACTTGAGCAATGATCCTTTTTAAATCGTCTAAAAACTTTTAGCAATGTCGGTCAGGCTTTTGGTAATGTTATAGCTTATGCATTTATACACAGTTCAAACTTCACAAAATTTTGGCCACAAAGCATTTATCACCAATGTCTTGATTACTTATCAAGCAGCTGTTGTTTGAACCAACTGAATATTCATGAAGATGCAGATTCCATTCTGTGAGGTTTATGAAAAAATTACTACATCATTAATAAGATGAAAATGGCTATAGAAAGCACTATGAAAAAATTTCAAAAAGTAATTAAAACTTATTTTCAAATATTTTATGATCTCTTAAAATGATTGAATTATTTCAAAAGAGTCAGCAATGTTTAGGTTGTTAGCATCTTTGTTTGGTATATAGGATGGGTCTTTAACATTAATATATATATATATATATATATATATATATATATATATATATATATATAAATGAAAATAAAAATTTTGCAATTTATGTAGTAATTCTTATAGATTTACATAGAAATATACTATGTTATTGTTTTTAAAGAAATTTATGAATGAAGTTGTAAAAATAGTTTTATAATTTAGTTATCTAGAACATTATTCGTTTCTGTATGAGATAAAGTGTCGTAATTTTAGATTCCTTTGCTCCTTCCTTCATCTACTAGGTCTGTAGCACAATTTCTTTTGCTCTTTTACCGGCCTTAGCATTTATCCAAGGAATATGATATAGTTCTATGAAGTCACTCGAACATTTTGCGATGTCTTGTATTGACTTAAAACATAACTTAAAAGTGTCATTCACTAAGAAAATAGGACACAATCAAAGTATTTTACATGAGTTTCACAAGAACTCATAATTAGCATCAATGACCTTATTAGTTAGGGCTTCGTTTTCATTATCGGAAGGCAGTGAGTTCGAATCTCGACTTAACCAAAGATTCCTCAAATTGACTAAAGATAGAAAGTTAATCAAGTGATGGTCGCATTGAATCCTCATAAAATGATACTTCTGGGATGGCAGGTCCCTGCTTCTAAATTACAGGCTTCCACCCAGAAACTTCTACCAGTAACTGGTAGAGTCCAACTCTTTTCTAGGCACAGGGAAGTTAACCAGTGCACACACAAGATCTCATACATGCAAGCCCAGTCCCAGGATTTCATTCTGATCAAATACATAAGGCCATACCTGAGACTATTAAAAGTGGACATCCTTAATGTTTATGCTCTAAATATTGTGGTCAAATATATCCCAAGGCATCAATAGTATGCCATTATTACATCCCATGCTATGTACTGTTCGTGCAGCGACAAAGTAATCAATGGTCTAAAGTCAGTATCTCATTTATGTTTTACTATATGTCAAAATGCTAAATTGGCTTAAATTTAAATTTTTTATATCAATATTACTTTTTATGTAATATTTTCTTCGATCGGTTGATATATCATTTTAATTTTGTATAAAAACGGCTATCTCTCAAATTAACTTTTAAAATTTAAAAATGAAACTTTTAATGGGTGTTTCTGATTAATTCATAAGCAATAAAAAAATGCAAATGAATAATCTAATGTCAAACAGATTAGATAATTTTCTTTTTTTTTAGTATCTGTAACAATGGCAACAAATTGCCTTTATCTTATTATTTTTTTAAATTTTTAGCTTATGGAAATATTTTCATGCACTTAGCGTTTTACTAGAGAATACTGGCCTAGTTACTTCACAGTATTTGTTTCGAAACAAACGCACTTGTATGAATTATTTAGAAATATTGATAAAATTATGAAATCCTTTAAAATTATCATCGCTTATCGATAGCTTTGGACTTTACACATATATTGGTGTATCCATCGTGTTTGTTTTTTTCCAGACTATCAACTGAAATCGATAGCATGTATTGCATCAATAGTAATGTCTATAAATATCTCATCTCATCAATATCTCTTTCGATGATTTTTTAGATATTTATTTTGTATGTTCAAAAAATTGTTGGATAAAAATATTTAGCTACTCAGTTAAAATTAATAACATTTTAATCCGATGGGATGGATGAAAACTCCAGAGTTCAAATATAGATTAAAAAACAATGACATTACTCGTTGGGACAGGTAAAATTGTATAGTTGGTACTATACCAACTATAGTACATTAAATATAAATCAACGAATGTATCAGGTCAAAAGTAATGACGATAAATGAAACCAGTATCTCATTTATTTTAGAAATGTTTATTGTGTAAATTCACACAAAAATATCCCAATAGAAAAATATTAAATTAAACTAAATAGAAAAATAATAATGATCTGTTGACCTTCAGCATTCTTATATTTACTATTATTACATATAAATGACAGTAATAGAACATTATTTACTGGGCCAGGTAAAATTGAATAATCAATGAAATACCGATAACCAAAAACACTATTGTCTCATATTATATCTTCTGAGAACTTAGAGGGTCTTTTTCATTGCCTAATACCATAACAAGAAAATATTATTTCTATCATAAAACGTCATTAGACAAAAAAATTTGAAAAAGTGATTTTTTAAAAACTAGTGTTTCTATTTTATTTGTTAACTTATTTATAAGGTTCAGTAAAATCATTTATAAAGCAATATTTTTTTTCTTTTTTTTTGTGAACTATACTGAACTATTACGGGCCCTTGCTTTCAGAGTAAAATGTGGCACTAGGAAGTATAATAGTAATTATCATTTTTAACGATATTTACCATCTAATTAGATTTGATTAAAACGCTGTTTTGTAGCACGAAATGCGGTCTCACGTAAAGCAAATATCAGCTAAAAGCAAATCGAATAAATTTTAGAACACTTGAAAATTTCCTTTAACTTTGACGATAATAGGTATTGAAATCGGAATTCCTTTCATTTGTGTTTCATTGGATTTCCGATAGGTAACGTATTGGGAAAAATCAAAAACTTGTTCTCCTCAGATAGAAAATAACAGTATTTTTTCCAAAATCGATAAAAAAAAATAATAATAAGTAAATAAGAATCGTTATTTCTTTTAGGTAAATAATGTGGAAATGTAAAAAGAATGGAGATCCGATGCCAACTGTAATTTATCTCAACCATTATAATTTCAATATGAAACATAATTCTTAAGTTAGTCAGAAACCAACATTCATGCCAGTCGTTCTCAATTCAACCACGGACAAAAATTCGGCGAACAAACAGAATAAGGGATTTCATTTACATAGATAAATTGAGATATTTCACACATCAGAGATAATTTGGTAAATATAATCTTCTGCAATTAGTAATACATTTTTTAAATTTTGGAATTTTTATTTCATAATCACATAGGAATTTGAAATAAAAAAGGCTTGAAGAGGTCCATGGGGAGGGGAGGTGGAACGCGTTTTTAGCAAAAAGGAAATATATTATTATCAATGAAATCGGAGAAAATAAGATATATTACTATATAATATAGAACTCCTCACTTACGGATATAAAGGCGCACTACGATATAATTACAGACCTGGTAATAAGACATGTTCTTAATTATGAGAAATGGAGTTATATAATTCTTTCCTTAAACAAATTTATAATATATATCCTAACTTATTAGATACATATTTAAAAACTCGTTAACAATTTCAAATGTTTTTTTATTTTATGTACATATTATATATATATATATATATATATATATATATAGAATACTTTTTTTATAATTATAACAATTGTGTAAGCATGAAATGTGCAAAATAGAAGAAATATTTCTTTTCTAGTAAACAAGTGAAATTACTATTTTTTTTTATTGAATTGTGTTTTCTGCACTACAAAAGTAGTGTACAAGTAATTTTACACTACCATATATTAATCTTATAAGTAAATAATACGTATTTCATTGGCTGGAAATATAAAAGCAACATCGAATAGTTAAATTTGTTACTTTTAAGTTTTAAATTTTCGATGTTGTTTTTACATTCCCTGCCAATTATCACTGTATTCTTTGCCCAGCATGCTCTTTGAAGCTAAGCTAATTTTCAAGCTGAATTAGAAGTAAAATAAATTTTTGACCCCAATATAAATATTTTAATACAACTTGTGAAACTCCCCTAATTTGACATCAAAACTAACGTTTTATTTTTGAATCCATTTGGTCTGACATTGATTGATTTGATTCAGTCTTTGCTTTGCTATAAATCTTTTTGCACGAGTATCAATTCAACCTTAACTTCTAATTTTAAGTAGATTCCAAATCACACATTACAGATGTCTAAGTTCGATATTTTAATTTAACCTACGAAATGTTGAATATCAACTGAGAGCACTAACCATTCACACTTTCATCCTAGGGTGGTTGATACATTTATCACTTTGTGGACACTTTTTTTCTCGTAAAGGCTAATTCGAATGGAAAATACAATTTAAAGGTGACACCGAATCGCAATAAATATCCAAGCTCATGTTGGGAGTTGAATCCATAAACAGTTGAACTGAAATCTAGATCACAAACAAACAGCTTGTCCCTAGAAAAAGGGACGAGCAATTAATTTGCTTACTAAATGTTAGTTTTCAATCTCTGGAAATTAAATTTTTTTAACTATGATGGTTGAAGTAATTCATCATACTAAAATATAATTTTGGTTTTTTTCTCACACTTATCAATAAGTGACTGAATCCTTGTAGCAAACATTCAATATGGAATAAAGTGTTTAATTTTATTTCTGAAAGCATTTTCTTATCTTACACTAAATTCAATATTGTTATTCAAATTGTGTAAAAGAATCAGTAAACTTATTCAGCTGTGTATCTAATATTTTATTAGACGCTAGTATACCAACAATGAAGGTTGTATTGATTTCTGATTTATTATAAACTAACTTGAGAGAATGTATACTTTATGTATTTTTTATAACTATGATGTGTGGTTGGAGCTAACACATAATAAGTTCTCTGTATTTAAGAGTATACTTACTCTTTATTTTTGTAACTTTAGTTTCCTGGTTAGTTTCTTGTATCTATAGATGAAACAAGCTGTGTTGTGTATTTTAGTTCGTAAAATATTTATCTAGAAGATCAGTTCTCAAAATATGTAAAATATTTGCAAACAATTTTTAGTTTATATTGTTATATAGTTTATTACTCGTGACAAACTAATCTAATAAAAGTAGTTGAAAAAAATAAATATTTTTTTATTTCTTCAGATGTTTTATACATAAATACGTGCACTTGGAATTTCCTAAATTCCAATATCACATCCAGAGAATAAAATGTTTGACATGAATTTTGGAAGATTGCCTCACATGCTATTAGGAGTGCAAAGACCATATTTTGAACTATAGATTTTTATAAATTAGCAAATGACATAAGAAGTTTATTTTAATGTTTATCTTGCTAAAAGCTTGTCAAAAAATGTGCAACTTCTTGATAAATAAATATTTTTCAACAAATGATATGAAATTGTAAAAATTACAAAATTTAAAATGATACCCATAGAATTGTTTCAAAAGTTATTTTAATTTCTTTCACCAATTTTGGAGCTCGTAATAAATGAAATCAGCTCGAATACTCTTTTGTAAAGCATAAATAAAACGCAAGAATGTACTTCATTCTTTATCGAAAGTTTTTACTCATTATCAAAAGTTAATTTATATCTATTCAGTTTATTTTATTAAATAAAACTCAAGGTTAATAAAGAGATTATACACAAAAATCACATTAGTTTACTACATTTAGATAAACCTTCGTTTATAAAGATTATTTTACTGATTAGTTTGAAATATTTTTCTATTTTGTTAACTTTAAAATTTCATCTGGCTTGTGAAAATAAAAAATGAATTGAATATGTTTACTGAGTGAGTTATATTTATAGAACAGTAAAAATAAATAATTTATGTTATTTTTACGATATTTTGAAATTTTAGCAACTTGTTTATAAAACTGGAACTACATAAGCAATTAGTTTAGTTCACGTGTTACTATTAACTGATCGGTCACGATTGTGGGAATTATTTCTGTTAAAAGCAAAATGTTTAGAAAACTTTGTATTTAATGTACTTTTTAATATTTATTATTTTTTTTAATATTGAACCTAAAACGTCATAGAAATATTTACGTTTTTTGATTTTTTTTTACAAATGAGTCAATTTTTAAAATTACAGCTGTAATTTTGGAAAGTCTTAATTTCAATATCACTATATTTCAATATTGTATATGCCCATAAATTACGTTGAACGCAATGACGTAATGTGTCATTCATATTGTGTGAGAAAGTAAACAACGTAAATTATCATTCATCTCTTCCTTTAATTAAAAACAAAGTGAAATACTAAGAGAGATTTACAAATTCACATGTTCGAGCGTTTGTAGACAGAAAAGTTCTTTGTCTTATTTAAAAAAAAAAGTGTATTTACATATATTTGTAAAAACTTTCCTAAAATAAGTAAATGAAAGATTGTTTTTAATTTTTTATAAGATTAAACTCCAGATTTGATCCTTTAATCATAGTTACTATAATTATCTTAAATTGGTTTTTAGTTCAAATATATATTTCAAAATAACCAGCATATATTTTTAGTATGTTTTTTTTAAGCTTCATACGTTTTTATACAAAAAAGAACAAAAAACATTTGA
>JAPDSC010012303.1:43045-61011 GCA_026290005.1 Latrodectus geometricus | reverse complement strand
TTTTTTTTTTTTTTTTTTTTTTTTTTTTAAACTTTACTTTTTGATTTTTGCACTTTTGAAATTCTAGAAAGTTTTTTTGAACATTTATAATTATAAATTTAAATATGTTTTATAAAATTTAATTATTTATTTGTGAGAATATTTGATTTTAAAATTTTAAAATTCAAGTAATATTTTTCTAGATTGAAAATAAAACGATATGATAAATTTGTATGATATGATAGTGCAAGCATTTAGTCTTAAAATTTTTAAATTCCTTTTAGTATACAAAAAAGTATATTAGGAAGCAATTATTTTTAATTTGTCATCCGACTGCAAAATTGTTAGTTTATTACTATTTAATTTTTAATACCACGTAATTTACATTGTATTTCTCATACATAAACACATATAGAAATAAAATTGAATATTTAATTTATACGTTCAAGGAAATAAATTATGTTTAATACAAAAATAAATTTATTTTAATGAAGGTAAATTTAATTCACCTAAAATCATACAATTTGAAAGAAAAAATTCAAGGAACATCAAAATTCAATTCAATTATTTCAACAAACTTAAAGTTTTCCTTATATGAGGAATAAGTAAATAAAGGTATCATTTAATTTATGATGTTTAAATAATTATAAAGTTGGTTTTAAAAATTAATTAAACTGAAAGTGTCAAGCAAAAACAAATACGTCGAGCGTTTCCTCGATTTAAATTTTGTTTCTTCCATGCAAATAAATTTTGCTTATGTAAATTATAAAATACCACAAATTATGCATTTAGCTTATTTTCTATAAATGGTCTTAATAATTAAGGAATAAGTTGTACATGCTGACCATCATAGGTGTATTTTAATTAAGTTGTTTTAAGATAAATGTTTGTATAAATTAAAATTACAGATAAATTGAGTTGAATAAACATAAAACGCAAGTTTTATAAGGAAAGTTAGAGCTTTGAACTTGCCCGGTTAGTCACCTGCCTCAATCCAATTGAATACTTTTGGGCACACATCGGATGAAAAGTAAAGACGTAAAAGCATTCTTCAAAGACTGTGTGAAAATTTCTAAGTCTACCTCGGAAAGTCTTGTTAATTCTAAGCTCAGAGGGTGTACTGTAATAATTATTAACTACTGTATGTACTGTATTGTATTAACTATATGCAATTAAATAATAATTATTGCTGTACTTACGTTTCATTATTTTTTAGCCTGCCTGTAGAAAAATTTCGTTTCAAAACTTTTGTGAGATTATAAACAATATATGAATGTGATATATAATTAAGAAATAATAGTGGAAGGCTTTAGTTAAAAATGCATAATAATATTAAATAAAAATAAGTGAAATTTATTTCTTAAAATGAACAGAACGTTTTTAAGAGTGATTTAAATATAGTTAATTTGAATGGACTATACTGGTTGTAAATACAATATTTAATTATTATGCATCTACATTTTTTGCAAGGAAGGTAAGAGGAAAGCGTAATAAAAGAATTCAATTGTAATCTAAAGAATCAGCGGCTTAAAGTATCTTTCTTCAATCTCTTTTATCAGACAAAGGCAAATTTAATGAAAGTTCGTAATTTAAAGTGGATTTCGAATAACAATCATCCACGCTCGATGAACGAATTGAACTCATGGATTGTTGAATTGAATACCTAAGTATTTATTTTGCAATTAACTAGGCCTATTTGATAGGGTAAATATTGCTTAAAGTAAAATTTTTTATAACAAACATCCCCACTTAGTGTAAGGTAAAATTTAGTTGGCTTCTAGTTTCAAGGACAAAAAATGACCATGAGGACTATAAATAATACATGCTTTATAAATAAATTTATGGAATTTAGAAAAAGGTGATCTCAAAATATCTTTTAGGCTCTCGAATTAAATAATAATTGAATTGTTATTTATACTTGGCTTTGATGCTAATTTAATATTATTATAGAAGTTATTACAAATCAAAATTTCGCCTTTAATATTTTTTATACATTTTTACAGAAGAAGTGTATAAATACTTATTATACGAAGTAAGAAAATTAGTTTTATCTGCAGTCAATATTAATCTAAATTTCCCATGTTAAAATCATATAGAAATCATTTTGAATAATTATTGAAAAATCGCAGTTTTGGTAAAGTATTATCAAAATATTGGAAACATTTTTAAACCAGCAGAGGTGTTTCTCTAAAATAAAAAATGCTTATATTTTTTAATTTATGGTGCAATAATTATTATATTTCAAAAAAGTTAAAATTTGAAATAATAAACTATAATATTGTATGATGCCGAGTAAAGAAATCTAGTAAATTAACAAAAAATATGCTCCTCCATGACGAGATTAAAAATATTTCTGAAGTCACAAAAAAAATTTTTCAAGTTGAATTTTTTAACAATCTCTAACTGCTTATGCAAAGTTTTGTGTCAATTTTTAATAAAATTTATTACATATAATTTTGCTTTTTTGTGGTAGAGGTCCTCAAAATACTGTGTGACTAGAAATTTTAAGTTTTAGCTTTGCGATATAAGTAACTAATCATTAGAGTTGAACAAAATTTTTTGAGTGAAGTCTTGAGAATATATTACGGATAGTAACAAAAGATACTTCTTAAATAAAAATAATATAATGTATATAGAAACACAAGCTTATTATTACGAATTATTTACATAACTTCAAGCTAGGAATTCTTAAGTTATGAACTATTTACATAACTTCGAAGAACTTTGGTTGCAAAATTAAAATAAATTTTAAAGCAATATGACAATGATTTTGGAAAATAAAGACTAAAGTATTATTTTACACATTATTATTTATTTCATTTCTTTTGTGAAAATTATATGAAATTATAAGAACAATTGTACTTGCAAACATGAAATAATATATATGACATCAATTTTAATGTTACAAACAAGTATGATATAAAAATACTACGTTTTTGTTCGATAGAATCATATTTATTTAGAGAGTTAGTCGAGAAAACAATATTTCAGACAATATTTTAATTTTCTATAAAAGTTTTCATAATGTACAGTAAAAGAAATGCAAAGTTTAAGAAAAAGTTCATGCTGTATATTATTATTTCTGTTTTAAGAAAAATGACAATAATTTCAATTAAAAATATTTCATTATGACTCTGTTAACAGTTTTTAACATTTTATGGTTAATATAAATGAATTGTTTAAATATAAGTCCTTAAAACACCTTGTGAAATAAAGTATATTTATATAAATGATGCAATAATGATTAACACTATCAAGTATGTAAAACCCACACAAAAGATATAAATATACCTCAACAAAAATATACAATTTATAGATGAAAATTCATAATCTCAATAACTCCTGTGTTTTAATAAATTTTAAAATACATCTTATATTAAATATTTTATAAAAATTATATATAAAGAAACAACAAAAATAAGTTATTTTTATAACGAATACAAATTATTTGAATTTACACAAATAATTAAAGTACTTGTACATGTATACAATAAAACCAAGAAACATAAAGATTACATTTGAAATCACACTGATTAAGGTATTTTTATATAAGCACAACTTAAATTGACTTTTTATTTCATAGTGTTTTGATAGTTTTTAATATGATCTTCGAACAAAGAACAAACTTAAATATTATATGGAAAATTCTTAAAATTTAATAATATGCATATTATTTAATAATACTTCTGTGTAAAAACACTAAGAATTTTTAAATAAAACAATAAAATCGTAATACTGAATTATTAATGTTACATTTTTGTGTGTAAAATTGAGTCAATGATATTAATATAAAAGTAAATTCAATCGTTTAAAATATTTTAGCTACAATTACATACATAAGTTTTAATACATTTTATTAATTCCAATATTTACCAATATAAATATTTCACAAAAACTAATTAAACACTTAAAATTCATATATTTTTAGTATTGTAAAATAAATCTGTAAATTAAAATGAACAAAAAAAATTGTAAAATGTTTAAGTTAGAAAATGGAATGTTATGAATACTGTTTTCTATAGAAGAAGTGGTTAGCAATAAGAATGAAAATAATGATTTTGGTGAAATGTCATATACATTTATAATAAAAAGGTAAAAAATTTAAGATTGTCATAAATTATTTGTATTTTTAACTTATTATTCATAATTTGAATAAAAATATATTAATATAAATAGAATATATTATAACATATAATATATGAAACAAAGTGATAAAATGAATAATGAATGAAGCATATTAGTAAAATTTTTATATTATTAAATATAAAAGTTGAGTATATAATATAAAAATCTTCGTCAAATGGTTTAAATACGAACATTTATACACTAAAATCGAACTGTACAATAAATAGATTCTTAGTTCTGAATGAAATATATCTAATATTTTACATACATATATGTATAAATATATATATGAACCACCAATTAAAGTTTAGTGTTTTTGGAGCAAATGTTATCAGTATTAATAATAATAAAACTATTTATATTATATTATTCAGAACTAAGAATTTATTAAAATAAATTATCTTACAAGAATAAAAATACTATCACCGTTCTATTTTTTCGTATGAACTTTGTCTGGATCTGCAACAGTTTGAAGGAAGAAGGCACTTGCACTGGAAACCATAACATTCTTTGGCTTCTTTGAGAGCAGTTCTTAAAAGTGACAATAGAGCAAACAAATCTGCAGCCATCATCATGTAGAAGACATAAGCCCAAGATGTTTCGGACACAAGACCAGCAAGTAGAGGTCCAACTGCAGCTCCAACTGACCCTGTTCCATCAATTATAGCAGTAACCGTGGACAAGGCTTTCGAATTGCTTTTGATACTTTTATGTGTTCCAAGTTCTGTTGAAACTGCAGTAGTAATAAGAGCATAAGGTCCATTTACTAAGGCTCCACAAATAATTTGTAGAATGATGTTACTTGCTTTATTTACACTACCATAAGCTTCAAAGATAAACAGGCAAGGTATAGCAAGTCCAAGAAAGCCTACACAAGTTAAGGCACTGGCACCAGTATGGTCAGAGATTAAACCGGCAACTACTCCTCCGAATATTCCTCCAACGTCAAAAGCTATCGAAAGGAATGCAGATGCTTGTGACCCAGCACCAGTTGTACTATCTAAGTATCGCGGTAACCAAAAGAGGAAAGTATAACTCACAAGTTTTGAGAAAAATAGGCAAAGAGAAAACTCCAAGACTCCTGGAATCTTTACAGCATCCCAAAAGGTTATTGCTTTCTTGTTGCGATGACTGTTTCGACCATTTGCGGTTATTGGAGAAGTTTCTGTTACACTGTTACTTGCGGAAGATACAGTAGATTCAGGTCTATACTGAAGCTCATTCTTGTTAGAATAAAACATATCATCTGTTTCATTATTTTGTGTGGTATGATGATTTGGAATAACGCAATCAACAGTTTCTGGATGAGGTACAAGAAACAAAAATATAAAAAATCCAACAAAACCAACAATAGCTGCTGGTATAATAAATGAAAGTCCCCAATTTTGTGCAACAAAATGACCAGCAACAAATGCTCCAAGAATGTTGCCTACATATAAATGAGCATTCCAGATACCAAATATAAGTCCTCTACGTGCTTTTCCGAACCAATTACCAACACAAGCGACCACTCCAGGCCAACCGGTGCATTGAACTGCTCCTCCTAGAATCTGAATAATAACAAAGAACGCATAACTGTGGATATTCAAGTAAAAGGCAAGACCAAATAGATAAGTAAACACACCACTTAGTAGCATACCCAAAGCTAAATAATAACGTAAATCTATTCGCTCAGCCACCATACCACTAAGAAACATACATATAGCATACGCAAAAACATAAACTGAGTCGAGAACTCCTAAAAGTCTGTTAGCATTACTCTGATTAAAAGGAGCCCAATCACACCAATTATCTTTAGTTATGTTGTTAAGTTCCATACCTGGTGGTGGTGTCAGTCGACTGCAGTCCTGGTTGAGAGAGTTTTTGACTACTGCTAATGGCCTGCGGGACATGTGGTAAGCAGTGTATGCTATGAATGTCAGCACCAGAACACTCGTTTGATAGATCGTTCGGCGATGCTTCCCAAGGCTAAAGCATTTTTGAAGAAGGACGATGCCAACAGGTCTTCCTCGGGATACCTTCAACTTTGTCATTCTTCACCTTTCTGAGGAAATCAGCAACAATGTAGGCAGAGCTGAAAGTTAGAAAATGACTAGAGTGATTTACGTTAGAGTAGCGACATTTTATTCACTAGAGCTCTGTGTATTTATCGCACTATCTTATCTCGAATTAGTTCAAACTCCAATTTGGAGGCGCTGCTTTCTATAAAATCAAAGAAAATTATCAATCAGACTGTACTTCGTGTTATCAGTATTACTGATTATATTTTTTCTCATATTTTTAATTGATCATTTTCCTGAAGTAAATTTTTAACCCAACACAGACTTAAAATTAATCTAGAGACATAAAATAACTTAAAAAATCTCTTCCGTATCTATAATGCATTTCGATTTAAAAATTAATATGAATAAAAATGTTTAAAACTTCCAAGGAAGTTTCACATAGCTTTTTGATAAACATTTTATAATCTATATGTATTAAAGGCAATAACTATTTAATATTTAAATGAAACATTAGTTTTCTAAATTTTCTACTTTAAGTAATCCATAACAACTAACATTTTTAATGAAATTAGAGCTAAAAACTAAAAAAAAAATATATAAATATATGTACTCCTTATATTAAATTAATACGATATTTAGTTACAATTTTTATAAGTTTTTAACTGAGCATTTTATTTTATTTTAAAAATAAATCTAATGCAATAAAGCATTTCAATAAATATTTTCAAAAAATGATGTTATGAAACAAATAAAAAATTTAAATTACTCAATGGTTTTGAATTTGTTGAAAAATGTAATTCTCTCTTCATAAATGATAGCATTTTAAAAATTAATATTTGGGAATACTATAAAACACTTAACTCATAGAAATGTGATGAAGAGTTAATTAAAATACATTATTTTTATAGTTATAGTTTATACCGCTAATTATATCAATTTAAATAATATAGTTTTGTAGCAATGAATTTCTTTTGAAAAACTGATTAAACGTTACCAACAAAATTTAAATTTAAAGAAGTACATGACAATAAACTTTCTTAAAAATTTTATATTGAAACATTTTTAAATTCATTTCCTTACAGAGAACCATAAGTAGCTTGTTTAATTTGAAATTTGAAAATCATCTTTATTAAATGATTTTTAAGTAAAGAAAATTTATTAATGTCAGCTGAATTAGTGTTTGAGAGTAAAAAAGAAAAAACTTTACGCAATTGTAAAAAATGGTTGTTTAAGTGATATATATATATATATTTAAAAATTATAGAAAATTACAACTTTCTACAGTAAAAATGCATCTGATTCGATAAATTGAAAAGTACATTCCTTTTAATTATTCAAAACACCTGCATGAAAACTCTTCCATGGAAATGAAATAATAAAATCAATCACACACACACAAGAAATAAAATAAAAAATAAGGGAGAAGCAAATAATACGTAAAGACATTAAAAGTAATAAATAATTATAGGACTATGACAATATCTTGCATTTATAAGAAAAAAATATTGATTATCGCAACTTTTGTCACCTTTTTAGGTGATTTTTTTAAAAGATAGCAAAGTACTTTAGTACATAAAAACAATTTTCAGAAGCGAAATTTTGAATGACTGATTTAATATATATATATATATATATATATACATAAAATTCAAATCTTGTGTAACATAACTAAAGTAAAGGGAGCGGAACTCTTGTTAAAATAAATAATATTGTAATATATATTCGAATCAGAGATATACCTTTAGGAAATGATAGTAATTTTTTTAAAAAAAAATTTAAGAGAATTCCAACAAAATCAAATTGTGCAGTAAAATATTTGATGTGATTAGAAATAAAATTACATTCATTTAAAAATAATTAAATGCTCTATTCACATCATTTAAATCCGTTTCAGTTTAAAAATTTGCCTAATTTTTTTATCTGATTATAATAATTTGTTTTTTGTTCATCTTGCAGAAAGTTATTTCAGTTTGTGTAAGGTGGTTTTGATTGAAAATATTTTTCCTGAAAGGGAACATATTATTTTCATAAATACGTGGAAATAATCATGAAGATTCTCGAATTTATAGCATAGAATCTTAGAACTTTGAGCGCAGATCTTTATTTTCAGATGTTTATTAATACATATTTTAGATGAGATGTTCATTTTAAGAATTAACAATTATGTTTGAAAATAAGATATTAAATTTTCTTTATATCCTTATTAAAGTACTATTTCTAATAAAGTTTCCATTCTGTAAAGTAATATTCAATGCAAAGAATATTTCAGTATTGCTGATGTTTTCTAGAGTATTTGAGAAATTTCTTATGACAATAGATTTTAAAATTTAGAATGAATATTTATATAATTCTAATAAAGAAATAATAAGATGGACCAAAGAAAATATCCTCCATATTAACGAGAAATACGATTTTTTTTATGTTAAAGTTATTCAATCTTGAACTTGAAAATCAGTTTGTTTTTCAGGATGGTTAATCACTAATTTCCAATAATTAGAGAATACATCACTCTATCAGATTTCTCTTATAAGATATATGATGCCCGTCTCTTGAAGCTATGCCATCATATGTTGTATATTTATTATGAAAATTAAAACCTACAGAGACAGATTCGATTTTATTGCGAAGGCATTTTTTTATTTGTTTTATTTGCTCTGAATTACTTTTCGGTTCGAATATCAATTACTTATTTCATTAAAAATAAATAGATTAATCAATTCAAATAATAAGTTTTGCTTATATATATTAAATGAAACCGATAAAAATAAACCAGTTTCTTAAAGGCATAGTTTTTTTAATAATATACGTATATTATAAGAGTTTTTAGTATGTTCATCAATAAACTTATTTTCCATTCATTACATTTTTCTTTTTCAATTTTATCATTTCAACATTTTTAATGTTTTTTCAAAAAATTTTTGTTATACAGAAACTTAAATATAATGAAAAAATCTTGACGGTTAATAAAAGATTTTTTTAATCAAAGTTCTATTGAGAGAATTTTTAGATTTGTACTTCATAAGCGTTAATATTTATTTTTCCTGTTACTAATAATAAAATTTACCAATTTAATGATTAGTAAATAATTATTTACTAATAATAAAATTAATAAATTTACTAATAAATAGTCTTATAACTGGTGTAAAATTTATGTTTTTCAATCATATTTTCTTATTTCCCTGATTTCTTGCAGAGACTAATTTTAAATGTCAAATGTGAGACATCAGTTTTTGTATATTTATGTTATAGAAGCGCCACACAAACAGAAAAACTGAAAGTTCTCTAGTCTTACATTATTCTTGTTGTTTAAAGTGAAAGATCCTGGGTACAATATTCCAACCACTATTGATCAACGGGAAATGGATGTTTGTCACTTCATAGTAGACAATTTCAAGTCCGAATACTGTTGTAAGAATTTTTTTCAATATCCATTACGTATCTTCTAATATCTATATATATACACACACACACACACACTTATAATATGTCTTCTGGGAGAATTTTTCATTGACAGTGAGCTGAACGAGGAGGGAAACCTGAAAAAAATCCAAATATCAAACCCGATAGGTGTGCATGCAGAAGAATAAATGCAAGATTCACTTGTTCAACTGCGGCTAAGATAGAATTCGAAACCTTCCACTCTAAAAAGCTCTATCTCATTGCTAGGTGTCAGTAACCTTTTGGAGATGAGTGTTACGTTTTTGCTTTCAGCATGATTAATTATAAGAGTGGAAGCATGAGAATTTTCTAAACTTCCTTTCTTGCAACATATTAATATGGACCATTACTTATGAAAAACTTTCCTACAAGGCAACATGCTGAGGTTGCTCAAATACATTTCAATGAACTTTGGATGTTAATGTATCAGCTACAAGAAATGTATCAAAACATTGAAATATCCCCCATAACAACTTTTAAAAAATACTTTTTAATTTGAATTACCATTGAGTAAGCATGGTAATTCAAATTAAAAATTAGTTTTTAAAAGTTGCTCAATTGCCATGCTCCGAATTTTACTTTAATAACACCGTTCAGATTTAAAGGTGTATTGAACCCTGAATACAATGGTTTCTTGCCGTGCAAAATATAGTAATAATTCACTGATAATAAACTATATGTATCAGGATAATTAGATATTTATAAAAGAATTTATTTTGAATGACTCATATATCTAATGTATATTTATTTGCCTATGTTGATTTAAAGGAAATTAATTTGTCCTGTTTTAGTTAATATAAATATTGTAATATTAAAAAAAAAATTCTTCCAAATGTTAATTAAAACAGTTGTTAATTCAAAAATCGACAATGAAAAGAGATTAATGAAAAGAAGGGAAATTTAATGCAATATACTCGCATCTGTTTTTGAAATTCCGAAAATGTTATCAATTTTCTTTCAAGCAAACACATGCGATTTCATTCGAAAAATTGTTTTGCACGTTTGACCTCCAAATGTTTCTGAGACAAACCTCACCTCCGCATTCTATTGATATGAGTGGTTAAACATTAAGGCACGCTCTTCGATTGGTCAAGAGAACGATCACGAGTACCACCAGCCTCCCAGGACACGCTGCCTTCACGTGAAGACGGTGTGGCTCGGAAATAGTAGATATTATCGGTAAGCAAACTGCATATTGTGTGAGCGTGTCGAACCATTCGATCTTTTTATTTCAGATAATGCTTATTTGGTTAAATTTCAAAATGATATCGGGTAGACTCAGTTTATTTTATCTTATCCTTAAATAACTTACATTTTAAGAAAAAGTGTTTGCATCATAACGTCAATTTTATTATTAAGAGAAATCAGAAGAAAAATTTTTTAAAATGGAAGTTTTAACTTTTTTCATGGTATTTATTTTAAAACTTTTACAGCGATTTAAAAAATTAAATTTAAAACAGTTATTAAAATAAAAGGGAATCATAATATCACTCTCTCATTGATGAATTTAAAGGACAAGGATTAATGTCTGAGATATTTTTTCAAGTGTGCTCGACGTAATATTTCATCGAATACTTAATATAGTATGTGCAACGAAAGAATTATTCATAAGTAAAAATTAAAATATTCAAATTTTTTTAAAAAGAAATAGACGGAAAATTCGGAAATATAAAAGTTGTAATTAATTATATGATGCTTTCTCTTTATTGGTTTTTGATCATAATTTTAGCAATTTATGTAAATTATAATGCTAGAAGTACGTAATTAAAAAAATTATTTACGACTTGAAATTTATAATCACATAAGAATAGGAATGTTTATTTTTCAGGAAAGACACTACGCAAATATAGTATAATAAATCACTGTAAAATGATTTGAAAAACTATTAGTTTTGGAGAATAATACAAGTGTCATTATAATTTTTGAAAAATAAAATATAAAGAATGCAATGGCAATCTATTAAAACGGTAAGGTCATCTTTCCTTATATTCTAGGAATTACTTATTCCTAGAATGTAAAGAAATATATTTAATTGGTAATAAGAAAAAATCAAAGTTACATTTACTATAATTTTTCCATTATATCCAAAATATTTTAGGGTAGAATGTATTTTTAAGAAGCTGGTAATGAGTTATGAATTTATTATAGATTAACACACTTTAAAAAATTGCTATAAAAAAGAAAAAATATATTGCTTCTCATTAGAATTATATTTTGCATTTCATATTTCATGCGGAAAAAAACCACATATCTTTTATCATCCAGACTGATAAAAACTGATTTATGCTCTTATTTTTGCCTCTCCCCATTGTTAGTTTACTGTTTCCATTATGAGGAAGAAAGTTTCATTTAACATTTTTAAAATGAAAATAAGTATACTTTTGCAAATCTAAATCTTAGCTTTAATTCAAAATCTGTAAATATAATTCATCAATTTTGATTTCAATATAGAAATCATTTTTAATTACCAGAGAATATTAAGGCCACTTTTAACTATTGGTGAATGTATAGAGGCCATTTTTAAAAACTTATAAACAAAAAATGTTTGCAAAGGGAAACATTGTTTCCTATTTTGAAGGAAAATGTTTAAATATTTAAAAAAAATTTTTTCAACTCTTTTATTTTTTAATCTATTAATTATAAGTATTTACAAGGGGATTGTGGAAAATTTGAATAAAATTCAAAGGCTGGGGTGATATTTTTATTGTTTTTAATACTGAAACTTATTATGTTAATTATATATATCTGTGAACTTCTAATTCTTATTATAATAATAATATTATGCATTTATTGATCTACAAATTTATATCAATAAAAAATTTAACGAAAAACAAACATTAAATTGTTTAAGTAATTTAATGGTATTATTATGTAATTTAAATCAATGTTTTTTAGTCACATTTAGAATCTTAAATAAACATTTTCGTCCCAAAGAAAAATGCATTTGAATTCTATTTTTGAAGTGCTTATTATTACTACATATAAATGAATTAATTTTCTTATTTAAAAAAAAAAAAAAAAAAAAAAAAAAAAAAAAAGCGTTTCATGAGCTGAAGAGAAAACTTCAAATAGAATAATTTTTGCACGAAACATTACCCCATTCGGCTGTAGTTTAAAAAACTCAAAATTCTCGGAAATATTCATGTTTCTTTAGATCATACTTATTTTATTGCTATTTTTGAAATTTTCGAAAAATTACTATCATTGTCCAAAAACGATATTTTGGGCCACTTGTAATAATTTCACTACAACGGATTACGTTGTGTCATTCCTAAAAGGTTGATGACACTTCAGGTTGCTTACTCAGCTGAATTGCCTTTTCTTGAGATTTAATATTTACATACAACTAATCCGCATGTATCACTAAAAGCAAACAACTAATATCGCTTTTTACGATCTTCACATGTAGGAGAAAATTTGCAGGCTACTTTTTCTTGTCCAAAATTGGTAGTTATCTATGACATAGACGAAATTTATCAATATTCAAGTTCAAAAATATATTGTACTTTCCTTCTTAACATTCTTTATTAAACGTATAACATAATCTTGTTGAATACATCATTGTTTCATACTGAATTTACGATCTCATTCAAATACTTTATTCCATATATTTTCAGCTCTCAAATTAACGCATAAGTGCCGATTAAAATTTATGAAATTAAAAACAAAATAGTCAAAAATAAAATTTTGTATGAAATACAAAGAATAACCAACAGATTTTCCGTGTCAATGAATTTTTATAAACACATTTCTCTGTTAATGCAATACATAATTAATGTATAATTTATTTTGTGTTTGCGTAAATTTCGTTTCTTTCATAAAATTAAATTATATTTGAGTCTTTATAATATCAGAAAATAAAATAAAAAATTCAATATTTAATTATATGCAGAAAAATTAATGGAAATATAGGTTAATTGTCAATGTATAACAATTATTTAATGTGTACAAACGCTTTTGAAAAGTAAAAAATTATGATTTTAGAAGTTAATAAAATATGTTTAAAAAAATACTGGTGTAAGTTTGTCTACATTAATCGAAACATTTTGAAGGTAACGCTTTATTTAAGATGGAAATAGCAATAAATAAAACCCAGGAAAAAAGATTTAAAATGTAGAATGTTAAATATATATAATGAAAGCAAATGTCGCTTGATTAAAAAACAAGTTCTCATAAAACACAAAGAAAAACAAGTACTACTAACAACTAAATTTGTTAGTAGTACTTGTTAAATAAATATTAAATAAATTTGATTAGCACAAAACACAATGGGTATTAATTTACATTTCTTTATATTCAATCATAATATAGATAAGATTTTAGTTTAAATTTTTCACTTTTCTTCTTTCAGTTGGCACGAATTTAAACCCCAGGAAAGGGTCACTGTTATGGGAACTGGCTTAGTATACGAAAGGAGTTGAGAAAGATATGAAAATAAGTGCAATAAAAAGTGTCATGGATTACTCGTCGTACAATAAAAAGATCACAATGTAATTTTAAATCTCCTGTTTGTTCTAAGATCTGATAACTTAATAGATCAAAAATCATAATTGCTTCTATACACATTAATACATAGTATATTGTCCAGACTTCAGATGAAGTCACCAAGGGAATGTTTTAGTTCTTCATATGAGAATCGTCAAGAACCATTTTGTATTATTCTCTTACTTGAGATGCTTTTTAATTCAACAAGGATATTAGTTGGATGGAATTCATTGCTTTCTACCAAGTCATTTGGCTATAAAAGCACCTTTTCTGGCATGAAGAATCTCAAACTGTAGGAGCTGTTCTCCATTTGTTCTCCATGTGTATAAGTTCTAATCATCCATCAAGGTAATCTTTTCTAATTTTACTAGAATAATCTAGTATTCATATTCTCATGCACAAAAACGATCGAAATAAATACAACACAAAATAAGCAGTCAATTGTGAAGTATATGATGACTTTTGTACTTATAGTGACGATATGGATCTGTATGATGTTGCTGTTGACACTATTATGTACATCAACACTAATTAGTTAGGATGCTGGACCGTCACACTTTTACATGCTATTACTGCAAGAAGTTAATTGTTTAAATTCTTATTCTATTGTTAATAAGAATGACTATATTAGGGATCCTATTGTAAAGAAACAGAAGTATTTACAATGACTCATGACATCCCAAAAAATAAAAATAGCAGGTATCTTTAATTTATTTAAGTAACTAAAAAAATTATTTATCCCTTAGCTTCCATCAATTTTCCCTTTTTAAAACTTTAAAACTTACACAGAGATATGTTTTTCATAATATATACATATTTTAATAAGACTATCTTACACAGTTATCACATTTTATAAACATATTAAAAATTAATTATAAAATATATTTCTATGATTCATGAAGTAAATAAGGATTATCACTTAAAGTACAAGAGAGTTGAACTACAGAATGAGTTGCACAGCATTAATTGCGAAAAAAAAAATTCTTAGCGCTCTCTGAGAAAAATATGTCTATTTAAATAAACATATTTTATGAACTAGTATGAGAAGAAAGTGCATAGCTCTAAAATATATGGTCAATAATAAATAAGGTCAATAAATACAATAATTTAAAAATTGAACAAATCAAAATTTGAAAAGTCGTATTTTATATGTAATTTAAAAGGTTTTTTCATTATTCGAATCTAATGCTTTATTCAAAATTAGCATTTATGTACTTTAGGAAAAAATATTAAAAAACTCAAAATATTTTAACCATTTATTCCAGTTTACAATTATTGTCGAAAGAAATAGTTGTATAATGTAACTTAAAGTTTATATTTCGTTGATAATGGTATATTTTTACAAATCTTGAAAATTTTGGCTATAATATTCAGTAAGTAATGAAAATTAATAGCATGGAGAAAAATTTTATTATAAGAGGTAAGAAATGAAACGTTTTGGTTTTAATAAATTTGAATGGTTTTTTTTAATTGAACATAGCGAAGTAAATTAGCTTAAATAATGAAGCCAAAAAATTTAGGGAAGGGCCTAATTAAGAAAGATTTATTATTATTAATATTTAAATATCAATAAATAGTGTTAAATATGTATATATTTTGTCCTTAGTTTATATAGATTAAGTTGCTAATTTATTTACAAATAATTATTATTAAAATTTAAAAAAAAAGCTAACAATGTAAACAACGAATTTTTTTATAAGTTAAACTTAAATTTTTAATAAGATTTCTCAAACTACCATAGTTATATATATATGTACAAAAAGTAAGCATATATATATTTGAAAAGCTCAGAATTGCAACCGTCTTAAGGTACTTATTTTATGAAAAGAACAATATTAATAATCAATTTATCATTATTAAATAAAGTTATCTTCCGTCTGGCATTAATAAGATTAAATTAGTAATAACATCTTAATAATAAGATAACATTAATCGAAAAGATATTTTTAACGATCTCGAAAAGAAGAAAAACTAATCTTTAACGAAAACTTTTTTATCAGGTGTTACTAATATCAATTCCCATCCATAATCGAATAATAACTTTATTACAGATATGATCTTATCTTATCTGCTTACCACACTTGATGAGAGATAGTTAAGATAATATACTTGTGATTGCGAGTTTTTTCTTTGATTAAACATCTAGATTTACCTTCCTTCAAATGAAACATTTGTGTCAGATAGAAATTTCTCTCGCGCATTTATCTTTATCTAACAATAGATACATCAGATATCAATCATTTCTATCTTGGAAATTCAACAAAAATGTATTATGACATAAAATAGCCTTATATGACGTAAAACAATTTGCCTACTTGTTTGCTCGTGATCTTGTAGTATGAAACATATTCACACAAGCACATCTGGTATGTATGTACTAATGACGGATGATTCACATAAATAGAAATAAGTTTATAATATCTTTAACTCTTAAGTATACAACAGTTATTGTATTTGGCTCACAGAAGAATCTTTTGTTTGTCATTTACTAATCAGAATGAAAATTATTAAGAAAAGAAAATAACTTGATAAACGTCTGATATAGTTGCTTAATTTATTTATTTGCTGAATGTAATTTTTCATTCTAAGTTAATATTCAAACTTTGCTTTGTGATGGTGTACCTTAATTATATTAAATTTTACTTTAACTATTTTTAATACATATGTTAGTGCAAAATAGTCATTACTTTAGAAAATAATAAAAAAAGACAAATTTGATAGTTAGATATTAAAACGTTACAAAATAGGTTGCATAGTGCATAAAATCTAAAATAAAATTTATTAAACTAATATACACTTTCTTATCTCAATTTTACAAATCTTAAAAATCTGAAAATAATTTCTGAATTTTCTATACCTAAAGAAAGTGAAATGAATTTTTTTCTAAAAATCTTGAATTTATTAATGATAAATATCAAAAGAAAATTTTAAACAAGATGCTATATCAACTTTCAAGGTTTTTTTTTTAAATTAGTGGTGTATTTTTAAAATTTTATTCAATAAAATATTTATGAAGTTATAGTATCGGATAATAATTTTATTTTAACAAATAGAAACAGAAAGAAAAAATAAATTTATGAAAATACTGTTTATGTGAGAATATCTCAATATAATTATTTTTTAAGAAACTATTTTGCTATACTAAACTTATTTCTTATAAAAAAAATTCAGCAATTTGAATTTAATAGATACAAATAGAAATGATATATATTGAGGAAATAACTGCGTTATGTGGGAACATTTCCATATCTATTTAAATAAAAAAAAGAAAAAAAAACCTATTTTACCATATAAAGCTAACTTTAAAAAAAAATGTCAATAATTCTTAAGTAGGAATGATTTGAGAAAAGCTGTATTTCTAGAAGTGCTTAATTTTATCCATCATTGTATATAATAGTAAAGAACGCACAGCAGATTTGAAGCAATTGTCACATTATTTATTATAGATATAGATACTATACAATTCTTTTATAAAGGCTAATTGCCTTTTTGAAGTTAAAATATCCTTATCGGCATTTCACCGTTAATAGTGATGAACGCAAGGAGGTGTCCGAAGTTTTGGTAACTATGCGGAGTCTTATAAGATTTTACATTTGTGAATCTGATAAATTTTTGAATAAGCTCTCATGAAATGTAACAGCATACTTGTAGCAAATGACTAAATAAATTAGCAAATTTTTATTTCAAGTAAGAATGATTTATTTAAAAATTATCTATTAATATTTGTTTATTTAAGACGTAAATTTAGAGTAATTTTCTTTACAAAATGCATTAGCAAGTTAAAATAGTACAAATTTTTGCTTATTTTTTTATTAGTTTTTATTCTAAATTTGTGTGTTTCTAGTTTAATAAATTGCTTGTTTTAAACAATTTTTAGAATAACAAACTTAATGGAATATATTAAATTATCATAAATAGCAAAGACATTTAATTATT
>JAPDSC010012303.1:0-42645 GCA_026290005.1 Latrodectus geometricus | reverse complement strand
TCAAAAATAGAGTTCAAAATTTATAAATGGAAAACAATGTTTCAAGAAACAATTTAGTTTTTTTTCCTCTTAACAAAAAACGGATAAGTGAGGTTCTTTCAAAATAAATTGGGAAATTATGGATCATTATGGATATATGGTATCATTTAGCTTTCAATAAATAGTTTAATTTTCTGATCTATTTATATATTTGATAAACTTAACAAGTTGTCACGAATTAAAGTTTATTCCGAAATTTACCGTACTATTGATCAAGTAAAATAAATCCTCTTTTTAAGAAAGATCTTGAATTTTGAAAATAATAAGTAGTTTACGTTTTATGTCTATATTTATGAATGCAATATCCTTTCAAAATATTTATTTGTATGGAAGAAACATTTAAAATACTTGAAAAATATTTTAATTTTCAGTGAAAATGATTTGCAATTTGAAAATTAGAAAATGGACTAGATTTTATTGTTCGCATTATTTTTTAATAGTCTTTTTTTTACACAGTATTTTAATGTAAACTAGAAGAATATGACCTTAAACTAAAATACAACTTAGTCCTCCTTCCGTGATATTTACAGCAATAATTATTTTAAAAACTCAATCAAAGTATAATAAATATAAATCTTCATTAAATTTTTTTAATATATGAGAGAAAAGAAGATATATATATATATATATATATATATATTATCATGAAATAAGTAAATTCTGAAAAAAAAACTTTCTTACGACAAATGCATCGCTTTTTTTACGCCACACATTGTATCTTTTACGACTATATTCTTAACTTATTTCAGCGAAATATGAAAACAAAAATATAATATTTTTCTGAAAGATTTTTCTCAGCTCTTATGGACAGTCTATTTTTATCTCAATTCATGCATTAATGCTTATGCACTCAATAAGCAAACAACTATTTAAGGTTTTTCAGAAAACTCTTTTCTATACATTACAAATACAAGCTTATAGAGTTCCAATAACGGAATAATAGCACATATAACGATGAAAAAAAAATGTTTTACTTTATATGCTTTAACACCAGTGTGATTTTTTTACATTTTTAGTTTATGACAAGTTATTTTATCGTTTAAGCATAATCATGTATTGATCACTTGAAATTTATGACACGTCTTTTTTTTAAATTATACTGCATTTACTTTTTTATGAAGTTAATCTCAAATAAAATTATCATGTATTTATGCTTGACAGCAATGTATTTATTAAAATGCACATTACACCTCATTCACTTGGTTGCATTTATTTATATAGCATGACTGAATATTTTTGAGCAGCTGGATAAATGCAGAAACATGCTATCATCGAAATATGCTAATATATATATATATGACGAAATGTTTGAAATCTAGTCACTGAAGATTTGAATAAATATAATGTATAGAAAAGAATACAAACTTTTAAAACCTTCGAACACAGGAATTTGTATATTATGAATAAAAAATATAATAAAGATTAAAAATTATATACTGAAAATTTGCCCTCCCGCATTTGTCCTTAATAAAATGTGAAACAAATTGCACTTAAAAAAGTTCTATTTATATTTTTTGAGGAAGAGAATACTTACATGCACTTTGTTATTCAACTTACGTGGCATCCAAAAAAAAATGTTCTTCTGAATTGAAGTATTTAAACAGAATGCGACATCTGTTACATTCGTCACCTTAGTTTCTTCTCATTTTCGAATAATGCGTCGAGTATGATAAAGTGATGTCATATCTCTTTCTCAACATCATATTCCATCTTGTACTTTAATAAGATTACTTTAACGGCAGCAGTTTGTTCAGCTTTTTCTTCACGTGTGAGACGAAAGTGTTTATTTAAAAAACAAAAAAAAAAATAATAAAAATGAATTGTTATTTTATATATGCCTGGTGAGATAACAAATATTTCATTAACGATGTTAAACTTGTTTAGTTTATTTTCATGAGAACTTAGACATTTTAATTTGGAAGTCAGGATTTTAAAATTAATTTTTATTTTTTTTACATAATAATATAAGTTATTTATCTCAAACAAAATGTATATATAAAGTAGTAATTATTAAAAATACTATTTGTTACAGCTAGAAAATTAACTGCTTAATATAATGAAAAATTATTAATGGTTCATATATAATAAGTCTGTGTACATTTAGCATAAGTCCATTTGTTACTTTTTTCATTTGATTTGTTATGTGTTAAGATATTTTTTTATTTGCTGCCTTTATTCCTTTTTAAGTTCCCTTTCTAAAGTTCTAAATGAAATTAATTAAAGGCCGTGGAACTAGGAGTACTCAGATTTAGATGGGAGGTCTCATACATTTGACTTCAAGAAATTGAAATTATTTTTAGAAAAATACTGATATATTTACCCATAATCTAAAATTCTATTTAGTAAAATTATTTTTTAAAAATGATATTATATGTAGGAGTTGAAATTTATTTTAACAAATGGGGAAATGTTGCTGCAAAATATGGTCTGCAATTTTTCGGATAGATGTTGAAAATAAATTTTACTCATAATTTAAGTACTAAATTTTAGACCAACTTGCAGATAAATTCATATCTCATTAATTAAAGGAATCTTATAGATTGAAAAAATAAAACCGTTACTTTTTAAAAAATTCGAATTAACATCTGGTATATCAATAAAAAAATTGTAAAATTTTGAGAAAAAAAAACAAAAAACAGTAATGTTTGTTCTACACAGAATTGCTGCAAAATTTTCATTAAAAACTGTAAAATTTTAACATAAAAAAAAAAAAAAAAAAATTAAACCGGAAAAATTTTTTTGCAAAAACTATATCTATGTATTTATATATAGCGATGAATTGTCTTTCTTATAAAGAAACCAATTTTCATTATATAATTAATATGTACGGTATTATTTTAATTTTATGTTAATGATTAATAGAAATGATTAATTTTACCACAAATTATCCATCTTGCAAAAAGTGGTGTTGTTTTATTACTATTTATTTGTTGTTTGATAAATGATGCGAAGTAATAAAAAACTTCATGTATTGGATAACAATTTGTAGGATAAGTAACAGAAATATCAGTCTTGTTGACCATTTTTAGGAATAGTGATATGAAGTATGACAAATGAGATAAAGACTTCTTTGCAAAATCAAAATCATAATACTTTAATTAAAATAATACTCATTAAAATCATCTTCTATTATTATTTTAGTGATGTTTTTTATATATCCAAATTATTTTTATTAATTTTAAATAAACAGATTTTTTAAAATTTTTTTTCACATCAAATAAAATAGTTTTTTCATATAATAATTAAATACATATTCAAGTTAATAGCAGTATTAAGCACTTAAATTATTATTTAAAATGTCTTAAATTTATATATTTGGATGTTATAAATCCTCAAATCTATAACTTTATAAGGATTGTATGTAATAAATATCTTCAGTATAAAAAATTTTCAATTTATACGCATGGAACATATTTGTAATTATCTTATAAGTTTTTGTATTTATATTCATTTATGAGAGAAAAAATATATAATAAAGTAAACATTTTATTTCATACATCAAAAGAGAGTAAAATAAGGATCATCGTATTTATTTAACAGGAAATAAAACTATTCATTTATTCAACACATTTTTTTATCCAACATGAATTCGTTATTTTAATTCCAAATATTTAAATGACTTTGTTTATGAAAGTTTTTTTCTGGCGATATATTTTAAATCTTTCAATACGTGTTTTAATGAATCTCTTTTAGTTTAAGGTTTATTTTAAATCATCAAATTTTCAGTGACTTTTTTTAAGATATTGACATAAGAATAAATTTGGTAATTTTCTGTTTCAATGAGATGTTGACGAAATCATTTTCTCCACATCACCAAGCAAACGATAAACAGTAAAATATAAATTTTTTTTCAGAAAAAAATCATGTTTGGAATAAATATACTGGAAACTCCATAATGAACTATTATTAAATAAATAAAAATATGGCAAGCTAAATAGAAATGATTTGGGTATATAAGGAATGTAAGCAGCAAAAATCATCACCAATAATTCAGAAACATCGAAATTCCAAACATGCAGGCTGAGATGAAGGGAAAAAAATTCCATGTAGAATTCCTAAGGAGTGCTATTTCATCATAATAATTTGGGCCAATTTCATGTAATAGAGGTAACATTTTGAATTCACTGGCAAATTTTATTGGTTATTGTTTTATGATCTTTTGAAACTGAATATTACCAGAAATTATGTATCTCAACAATTTTCAAGGATCCATGTTTTAAAAATCAATTACAGTGATTAAAACTTACTATTGTAATAAATAAATAGTAAAATTAAAAAAATCCAATTTATTATAAACCTATCTATCTGTCTGTCTGTCTGTCTGTCTGTCTGTCTTATCTATCGATAGATAGGTATAGATTTATATTATGTTTACTACATAATGTTGAAAAATTTTAAAATAAAGAAAAATGAACAGACTCTGTATAAAGTTACATTATTTGAATCAATAACATGTGAAAATTTAAAATTCATGTATAACAGTATGTATTCTTATTTTTCGTGAGTTGCACAAACGAGCTATTAAATAAATAAAATTTAAAATCTTACGTCCTCTTCATCGTTATTACCCAATTTTGTTGAAGTACATTAATAATAATTAATTTTTGTTACATATTCATTAGCGAATATATTTTTACCAAATAATAAATGGAAGACATGTGGAAGTGATTGGGAGTTTCCTGCTTATTCTAGTTGTATAATAATAAGTAGAGCAATTGTTCTTGGAATAAACCCAATTCCTGTTATCTCTCAAAATTATTTATTACAATATCCATAGTAAGAGGGTCACAACACTTAAACAATAATAAAACTATAGATCTGAAGGCAAAACACAACAAGTAATATTAATTTCAGGAGCAGAGAATATAAATACTTCACTTCATGACAACTGCAGTTAAACTTGCAATTCATTTTTCTCGTTGACACTCTATGGTAATTAGCTTCTTGTTGCTACTAGAAATTCGATGTAGTTTAGTTGCAAAAGTTCTCACATATGTCTCTGATGATCTTTTTGAAAAGTATTTAAAAAGCCTGTTTCCAATATCCTAACTTGAATCTTACTTGAATATGACTTGAATCTTTTTCAATAAATCTTGAAACATAGCAATTTCGATTCTTTAAACTGAATTTGTTTTACGCTGCAATGATAAAGAATATGAAATAATTGAAATTCATGATATTGTAATTATTTGTTATCTGTAATAAGTAGTAATTTTAATAGTTAATCAATAAGAAATAAATTAAATTTCCATGTTATTAAAATATTCAATATTATAAATTTTATAAAAGATGTCAAAATAAAAAATTTGTCCAGTCTTTACAGTTTAAGTTACAGTCAGTGGTGGTATATCGTGATTTCATTCGGGGGTGCGAGTGGTGAATAAGAAATGAATTTACTGTTCGTAAGCGCTCCTGGTGTGTCCATGTACGAAGGGGGAGAAATTTCAAAAGGAAAAATGGTAGCTAAAATAATATAATTAATTTTGTGATATTTAAAACAAGAAACTACAAATACTGTTGGAGTTCAAGTGGGGAGGCAGAATTGTAATTTCCTGGCTCTTGTACATTTCATGATGATTTTACGTTACAGAAACAGATATTTTTGTTGAATTAAAATATATATATTATCTACGACTGGGGTCTTAATTACCTGTTACCAGATTGTGGAAGAAATGAGAACATGATACAATATCATTATAATCAAGAAATGTGTCTCTTTCAATTTCTAAGTAAACTAGGAATGAAAGTATTTCTTCTCCTATTGTACTTCGAAGATTTTATATTCTGAGACATGAAAAGGATTATTCACTGCCGGTTGAAGTCATTGATACAGTAAAAAAAATTAAACAATAATGTTATTAGAGAAAATGTATCCTGCAAATATTTTATCGTCGAATGAAACAATAGAAGATTCTTTACACAGTAGATCTTTCTGCAAGTTATGGTAATTACATATAGTTGGAACTTTCTGCTCATCGTGGTTTATATTTGTTGACGAAGACAATGGGGAATTAATGGTAATCAAAACACAAATAGGATATTCTCTTTAAATCTTTTTCTTTAATTTTGTTAAATACAAAATATATACTTTTATGTAAAATTGTATTTTTATAATATGATTTAATATTATATTGGGATTTTTTTTTTCACCACCACCCACTTTGTTCGAGATTTTATTCGTCTCTTCATTTTTGATCCAGGGTAAAAGCATTTTTCACAAAGTTCGATCACATAACTCCACACTTTATTAAAAACAAATCATTACGAAAGAATTAGATTTTCGATAGCAGCTTCAGATAACCTTTTTTAAACCAAAACTGTGATTCAATTGACAGAAGGTTCTTCAGCATAAAGTAAGCATTACTTTATGCTCAATCAAAGTTCAATCAGATATTTTGTCACGACATACATTTGGAATATTTCCTTGGTTGATTGCCAGCTTCCTGAAAACTAAAAAATAATATATTGATTCCATATTGATATGCTCTCATTGAAATTCAAACGGCTTTCTCTTAAAACATTACAAGTATACAAATAAAAGTTGAAAGATAATATTCGGGATGGATTCAAGTTGACCAAACTGATTCTGAATGATTACCTCATCTCTTCTCACAAAATAAAGCTGATAAATCTAAAAGGAATAATAAGGCATATTATACTTTATTACATATGTTCCTAACTAAATTTTAACAATCTTGCTACGATGATCTATATAAAAAATTCATAAAATATATCAAAAATTGTATGAAATTATTTTACTGCCCACCCACAAGAAAAAAAAAAAAGATTTAGAAATAGCTAACAAGATTCGTAAAGTATGTAACTATATTTGATAAAAAATATATGTTAACAATGTATTTCTACCAGAGGAGAAAACAATGGCTGACTTCTAAATAACTAAATATTACATATGTAAATAAGTCTTAAAATCAAAATTAGTTAAAACATAATAATCGCAATAAATTATGCATATAAATAAGATATTTTTATTGGACAAAATAGTGACCAATAAGTCCCAGCGAAATATGCGGGGGAAAATAAACATTTTATACTCAAAGTTAATTGAAAAAATTAATGTAGAATTTTTTTATTATGAATTTTTAACCCTAAATAACTGGAATAAGATATAATATCATATTGAGGGAATATTATAAAACTCGTTTATATAAAATTTACAAGCACACACCCACAAACTCTTTTTAATTTAATATACTTTAAACATTCAACAAACAATAGTCATTTGTATAATTTAAGCTCTTAGTTTATAGAAAACAAAAAAATGCTTGGAATTATTGCAAACTATTAAAGTTAACTAATCAGTGCTTGGACATTTTATATCTGATTTTATTTGATTAATTACATATAAAATAATTGCAAGGCTATTAGTAATATATTAGAATGATTTTTTACAATTTGCTAAATATAACAATTTGCTAAATATAATCTTTATAATTTGCTAAATACAATTTGCAATTTACGTTTTACAATTTGCTAAATATAATCTTTATTCCTAGCAACTATACTTGCTAGGAAAGGTATGTCTTCAAAGGAAGTATAAAATTTAAATACAAAGCGAGAGTAAAACGTTCTGTCCCTTTCATTTTTTTTTCATATTTTAGACACAGTTTGCAAAGCATATACTTAACAATTTAAGAACCTAAAGTAAATAATTCTCGACTTAAAAATTACATCTCTTATGATAAATGATAACACAATTACAGATATTTGTATATATTTAGCTTTTGAACTCATTGTGTGAAAAAAATCATGATTTTTATCTCATTAATGACAGACAGCACACATCAGATGGTATTTGAGGTCACAACCAGTCACGTCATGTAATAACGGGAAAAAAAAAAAAAAAATACGATATGGCAGTAAAAATTGCTTTTTGTAAGAATTTCTTTTTATTTCTTATAAAATCCTTATCTTTAATTGAAAAAAATTATGGATTTTAATTATACAAATAAATTAATTTTTACGAGAAGAAGGTCTTTCTTTTTATAACGTCATTATAATTTTCCTATAAATTTAATTATTTAGCTATATTTAAAAGTCTTATCAGCGATTCAGTTTATATGAACGCTTCCATTGAATTCCCTTTGCTCTTATTTCTTAATTAGATATTACTTGAAAATACTTGCTTTTTTATTTTTAAAATCCTTTTTTTTTTCATTTCAAGTATTTTAAATTTGTTTTATAAATCATTTCTTATATATAGATTTTTTTTCCTTTTTCAATCTACTCTCAACAAGACTCAAGATTTTATTTCCATCGAACTATTACGAAATGTCCAACGAAAATATAAAGCAAATAAGTTTGATGTTTAAGACAAATTTATTATAAAAAAATAATATATTTTCATAAATGAGAAACTCAGTTATAAGGAGTAGTTTTTACTTTTTAGTAAAAATTTCAAATTATACTTTGAAACTGAAAACAAATTTGTAAGCACTTTTCTTTTTATTATTAACAGATTTTGTAAATATAAGTGCACTGGTTGTAATGAAAATATTCATTACATGTTTCAGTTATGAAGTTAAAAATATTTTATTACTATATGTTTACTTATGTTCGTGTAACATTTTCCATTACTATTGATTTTGCGTAACACACTGGAAAGCGTACATTGTAATTTTTAGATACGAAGAGACTGATCGTATATTTGATAATACCATTTTTAAAAGCAATGAATTTTTTATAATTATGTCCCATTTCTTTTATACACATCACACCTTTTTTTAAAAAAATTCAATTTAAAGCATCTTGACGTTGACAATATTTGAAAACTAACCGAAAACTTGCATTTGATAAATACCTTAATTTTACAGACTATATTGATGAAAAAATTAAAAAACCATGACTGATAAAAGATTTTAAAAATTAAGTAGATTTTTAAGATAATCTTAATTCCACCAATCGTTTTTCATATATACTTTTTTGTTCTGGAGAAAGCTTAAAATTAAAATCTTAATACTCCTCGAATTCGAAAATAAAAAGATTATGATAGTATTTATTTTTTAAATTAAATTTTCTATTAAATTTAAATAGAGTACACATACCTTGATTTTAGAAAATACAGAATTTCAATAGAAGAGCTCAAAATAATTTTAAAAACAAACTAGGAGTACATTCTAACTTTGCTTTTGATCGGTAGATGGCAGCACCAGCAATATTCTTAATACATTAACAGTTTGGAAAGCTTTTTATACTCACTTTATTTTCGATAATAGTGACCACTAGATGGCGTAATGGAGACTAAAATATTATCTGTTGAAATTTTAGATTTTATATTACATTGATAACAGTTTTTGAAAAATGAAAAAGTTCTATTATAATTGACATCATTTTAAAACATAGTAAACAAATGCTTACTGTTGCCATATTTAGCATGATAATTGTAATTGTTGAATTCATTTAAAAATAAATAATAGTTTAGTAGCTACATTTAATTATTTAAATCCAGCTACTTAACTGTTATTTTTCAATGCATAAAATTTACATGAACACATGCCTAATCTCCTTACAAAAATTAGTTTTTAGTATACGCATGTGATAGTGGAGAAAAGAGAAAAATGTAACTTAAGAAACTCATAATAAAAGTTTTGTTCCATTTTATTAATATTTCATTTATATTGTAATGTTTCCTAAGCTTTCAGTTTGTACTGTTTGATAGCGAAACGCATTAAAATAAAAAATAATAAACATATTAAAAATAATAATAAAAAAAAATAAAAAAATAAAAAAAAAACCCTTCAAAGAAGAAAAATCATCAAAAAGGTAAAATAGTATGTTTTAGAATTTGAGTTTGAGTATTTTTTTCAGTAATTACTTTTAAAGAATAATTCCAAATGAAACATCGATATGGCATAGTAGAAATATAAGGAAGCTGATTTTGAGGCAATCGTATAAAGATAATTGTTTCAATGTGTGTTGAATTGGAATCATTCTATATATACATTTTCAAACTTTTAGCAGTCAGTTTGCCTATTTGGACTCTCAAATATATAATTTTAACAAAATTTATGGAATATAATAAAATAAGTTTATTAAACTGTGAAGCGAAATGCACTCATTTTAAAAAGCAAGATACTTATTATTTGGAAGCAGTCTTTCAAGATTAGAATTATTAAGGTATCATTTCTACTGTAAAAATGAAGAAGAAATTATCAGAGTATAATAAAAGAAATTCTGGAAGAAGTACATGAAGAGTTATATGAAAATACAAACAATAAATATTTAGGAATAATAATTTATTTCAGAGTTTTACTGTCGAAAAGGAGAATTCAATGATATTTAAGTTCAGATCTTAATTTAGATGCAATATGACACCCAAATTAGCACATACTGGTAAAGTGTCTTAATTATTTCTTGAGGAAATACTTTGTTTAACTGTCTAGACATTGCGGGTTGAATCTTCAAAATTCTTAATAATTTAGATTAGCGCAATAACATCTCATAATGACTTAAATATGGTATTTTAAGAGAGATAATTTGAACTTTATGACTTTAAAGAATTGCAAAACCTGAAGATAATCCATTATAATGTTGGAATACTCATTAACTTGTAAATATCACTTAAGTGTTACTATTTACAAGATAACACCAGGTTCATACAATAGGAATGGTAACAGATCTCATTCTAAATATCATCTAAGTACCACTTGGCTGTAAATGTACTTGATATAAATACCCTAGTTCTTAGACATTCAAATAAGATATCACATCAAGCTATAAATTTTTGTTTGAACTTGGATGCCGCAATACAGTGGTCAGCAACTTCCAGATGATCGAGCCGAGCATCAATACTAGTGAGCTTGACAGTGTACGGGAGTGAGAGATAAATTTCGTAACGGTTAGCGTAAGTGTAAATCCTATTTACTCTGTCACCTTCAGCCAAATTCAATGATTGTCCAACAGTCACATGTGTGTCCAATGTGGACAGTCGATAACGACAAATCCCATGCAGTAACAACTACACGAATAGTTATCGTCTCAGGCACAAGAACGTGTCCTAGAAAAGCATAAACTCAGATTGTCGATGTGCTCAACTGACAGTACAAGTTGATTAAAAAATAATGCTACCAAATTTAGAGCATCATGAATTTTTAATGAATTAAGCTTTTTACATAACACTTTCAATGTGGGTTTCTTTAACATAGTATACTTTACGTAAATGTTTAAACCCAGCTAAAAAAAAGCTTTTTTTTTTTTTTTTTTTTTTAAACTATTTCTTGGTGTATTTTTTTTATTTTCCTCTTTGATTGCTTTTTGAAGCTCTTGCAGATTGCTTATTTTAAGTATATTTAATGGTTTTTTTAAGTATCCCCATAAAAGTAGTATTTGCAAAGAGAATAATCAGGGTAGGGTGGTAGCTATTTTTCAGGAAAAAAAATTAATTTTTTTTTTTTATCTTTTTGCCACTTTATAGTTGATTTTGTCAGAAACAAATAGTTCTTGAGGGTAAAGACGTTTAATTTTTTAATCATGTGCCTCAAAATTTTATTTTTATAATATTTTGCACCAATTATAGCTTTTGGTTCAACAAAAAATGGTTTTGTTGAATCTTGAGAGAACATTCTTTTCCATACCATAACACTTGATGGCTAAGTTGCATTTTGTAAAATAGCTGAATCTTTGTGACGATTTTCACATGAAATACACTGCTCAAGAGAATTTAAGGATATTGAAAGTCTGATAGAATAATAGTTTAAGTAAATTTTTTTGCATAAAATAGAAGAAGAGAGATACAAATGCAATTTTTCTTTTGCAAATTTGCATTTTGAACATCACAGTACACAAATAAGATTTGGCTTTCAACTTAATGTTAGACAAAGGGGAAAAGAATGATCGACATTCAGTAAGAGCTTTGTTTTTTGTTAATATGAGTGCTCAACAATGTCATTTAACCGAATCAGAAGATTGGAGAGTTGTTGATCACTTACGAAACGTAATCCGAACATTGTAAACGAAATCCGAAGTATCCGAAGTCATTGAAGTATCACAAAGTGGGATTTCCAAGACATGAAATCGTTATTTGGAAACTGCAAATACAGACTGAAGATCAGGGCAAAGTTACAGAAGGGCAACAATGACCAATGAAGACCATTATTTAACACTAGCGATTCGGAGACAATTATTTTTATGCCACCTGTATTATTCAACAACATCTTGGCTCGGCTACTGATACCACAGTTTCAACACAAACTATCAGAAACTTTCACGTTGCAGAATTGTATGCTGGGCGACCAAAGATGTGTGTAACGTTAACATCAAGGTGCCGTCGCACTCGCAAGAAATGTGAAACATAGCATGTGAACTAGAGGAGAAATGAATGACACAATATTTTTTTCTCTGACGAATCCCATTTTTTCTCTTCTACCTGATTATACACGCATTTTCACCTGGAGGGAAAGTAGTTCTGGAAACAATCCTGTGTTCATGCACGAAAGATTTATGTCGGATTTAGTAGTGGGGTGGTGATTGTGCATAGTGGCATCTCAATTGATGGGCACTCCGATCTCCATATCATTCAAAATGGATCTCTGTCCTGTCACTAATATAGGAATGAGATTCTCAGACCTGTTGTAATCCCTTGCGCTGCAGCAGTTGCAGATAACTTCATGTTAATGGACAATCATAGGGCTCATCATGATATATTGGTGAGTGATTTCATTTTGGAGGAAGGAACCATACGAATGGAATGGACATCGTGTTTAACGGACGTGAATGCAATAGAGCATGCTAAAGCAAAGGACATTCTAAGCAGATAAGTTGGTGGATGCTTACCACTCTAAAATCACCAAACACTGGAAATAGCACTTCTGAGGAGTAGGACAGATTACACGAATCTCTCATTGATAACCAAAGTGGTTCGATGCTTCAAAACTGTTTAACTTATCCGGTCATTGGGGAAACAATATTCTTTACTAAAAACGATTTTCTCTTAAGGAAACACCTTTTTTATTCGTTTTTCTTTTACACACAAATTGAGTCTTTTTCCTTTAGTAACCAAATTTTTTCTGCCAAACAAATGCCATTTTTCTCTCGAACAACCCACTGCATCAGTAAATAATGTAGCAATCCACCAAACAATTCTTCAGGTGAAAATTCAAACCACAAATATCTTAATATTCTTTAACTGTTTTGAGTACAACACACACTGCTTAAAACAGTTGAAGAATATTAAGGTTTGGGCTATTATCCGTAACTGGTAAAATGAATTTACAATATATTCTTTTTGCCAGTCACGGATGATAGTTGAAACAATGTTTCATTCAAAGTTATCCATGTTTTGTATCTACTTTTTCGTAACATTAAATACACAAGCCAAGAGAGTTTTTTCTTTCACTTAGTCTTTACAACGGTCTTTGCAGACATTTGATGACAGATTGGTTTATTCACTTTTTCATATCAAATTTTCTTTTATCTAATGACAAATTGTCGATTACGATATTTGTAGTTTATTTCGAAAAGTTTTTTGAGCCTGTGGATTTTTTTTTTACAGCTGATAAGTCTTTTCAGGATATTTTTTTTTCTTTCTCACCTAAGACACCCATTCGCCCACACTTTTTTCCTGAAGCTTTTGATTGGCTGCCAAATTTTATTTCCTTTAGAAGTTTAGATAGTAATTCATTAGAAAAATGTCTTTTCTGATTTTAAATGCTTTATTTAAAACAAAATTTCAGCTATCATCCTTGAAAAATTTCAAAATTTCGTTTCAGGTTTGTGGATCTATTTTCATTATTTACACCCACTGATAAAAATAGTTAGATTGGTAATTAAATCATTTCATTTTAAAAATAAAACTGCTAATGAAATGATTAAAATTTAACATAAATGGTTACATACGTAAATGGTAAATTTTAAATTTAATTACACTTTTGAATCAACCTGCAGTATTGTATGGGACGCAAATGCGTAGATTCCGTGAATAGTTAATGAAAACTCATTTGTAGCCTCAAATGATAATCAAACCCACCAATCATTCCCAGAAGGGACAACTCTCTTTTTCTAAACATTTATATATCCTTGATGGCATCTATTGGTGTTCCTTTCAACAATTCAACATGGATACAAAATTGGCTTTATGTCCATTCTTCCAGTATTTTTTTCAGATAAACCTTGACTTTCTTTTCGAAGGAATGATGTATTTGTGAACATGTGTGGCAGCTTCTTTGAAAGAGTTATCTCCCACATCATGCCATAGATCATCACCCATGGAGTTTGAGGTAGCATCATATTCGGATAGAAGATATAATCCTTGTGCAATTTACTAGAAGTTCAACAGTGGAAAAATACATAACACAGAATGTTATACCTGTGATTCTTCTATTTTTATCTAAACTCATGACACTCATCATATTCTGAACGGCCCTAATGGAACTTTCATCCTTTCCTATCTGGCAGCCTCATCCGATTTTTCTCCCATCAAACATTTATACTGACAGTAGACGCGTGGTGCACAGTGTACCATACTGTATTGAAACTGAGACTTACACTGGACTTGGCATGGCAAAGAATATCCCAGAACACCCAATAGCTTAATAAACAGCATATCTTGTCGCTCAGAAACCTATACAGTTGTTTGTGATGACTATACAGGTTTCAAACTGCACTGAAAAAAAAATGATTTTTTTTCCAAATGACAAAGGAAAATTTCAAGTAAAAAATTTTGAATCTGAACTGAAAATCAAATGTGCAAAATTTTTTGCATTAACCTCATTGTTTTTGCAAGGTTGTTTTTGATAATATATTTTTAATCAATACTGTGTATTGTATCTCTTTAATCCGCATTCTTATATCAGCTATTTCTAGTCTCTATTATAATGTTATTTTCTGAATTTCTTTAGTTCGTAAAACATATTCCTGATAGATTTAAAGGCTTCTACAGACTAATTTTTTCTCTGAAAGAAGTGAAGAAGTGGGAGTAAAGTTAGATAATGCTGTAAATATATGTGACTACTATGATGTTTTAGCGTCTCAATATTTGGATCATAATTGGAGAAATCAAGCAATTTGTCCAACGTATTCAGAGGAATTAGTATTTGAATATAAATTGTAATACAAATTCTCTTTTTAAAATAAAATATCTTCAATTTTCAATACAAATTCTAAAATAAATTCTCTTTTAAAAATAAAATTTTTAAAATTCTTTTGTGATTAGAGAAAAAGAAAAACGTGTGTTATTATTTGTTTATATTTTGATACATTTAAAGTCTTAAAAATTTTACAATTTAAATAAAAATAATAAACAAATATCATGATGATTTAGAAAATAACACCATTCACATTATAAATTTATTAATCTGATAACAGTAAAATTTATTTAGCTTTTTCTTTTATCCGTAATTTATGTAAGTATTACATTTATCTATTTTAAAAATTATGTCATATTCTAATTTTGCGGCAATTATGTATATATGTTGGAAATATTTTAACATGGAGTATACAAGTATTCCATTTTGAGTATTTTGTATATAGAACAGTAATTCATTTATAAAATTAACTACTAGAATTTATAAAATTAACTACTAGAAATAATAGTTAATTTGTGTATGCTGAAAAATTCAGTGAGTTCAAGGATTAAATCAAATAGTCATAATTAGTTCTATTTTCTTAGGATATAAATACTAAGATTCATATGATATAAATATTAAGTACTTAAGAGATAAATACTACATTTATATTTTAATATAAGCTTTATAAATTTCATTTCTTGATTAGTGTAGTAAATAGAAGAGTTCTTACAAAATGTAAACCTAAAACTTAACTACAAACTACTTCCTAAAAACTGGTTACATAATAAATATACTAAAAATTATTAAATAATTCTAATATCACTCATCACTTATATTCAACAAGCATGAATGAAAATATATTCTAATTATAACTAACTTTATTTTAAATATAACTATATATTCAAAAAATTATTTACAGAATGACACATCAAAATATTTACATATAACTCATAGAGCATTAAATGTTTGAATACTTTTCAAATACTAATATCAAAGAATAATGCACGCAAAATATAAAATGAAAATTTTTTTTATGTCATTTAATTACAGCATTTATTAAATGACATAAAAATATGTTGTTATTTAAGTAACATTTATTTCATGAGCTGTACAGTTCAAATTATCGAGATTTATTATTCAGTTATTCATAGAGTACGTCTTTACTCTTCTAATTTTAATTAACTCCTCTTTGAACTTAAAACCAGACACAAAAACTGCTTAATTCTTTTAACTTTTAACTTAAAAAGTATATAAATTGTTTACAAGTATAGCAAAGAAAGATGAGAACATATTTGTATTTTAAGCATTTTGTAAGAAAGTCTTTCAAGGTTTTATGAATCCACATTTGAGACAACGGCATGAAAAAACTTATTAAAAAATGAAGGACTCATTATATTAGCATGAATATAGCATTTAATTCATTAATAAAGGGTTAGAGGTACAGGCGAGCTGTTTCTACACTTTAATAAAACCACAACAAAATGAATCTATTTTACTTTAATTCGAAGAATAGTTTTTAAGAATGTTTTCTTTCTTTACCAGATTATGAACAGAACAATTCTTTATAAAACTATTTGATTGCTCAGAACTATTTTATTTTTTTTAAAAATCACTAAAATTTCAATGGTGGCTTTCATAAGCGATTAGTATTTAATTACTTATGATCAAATAAATAGGTTAATTAGAAAGAACTGTGTTTTTATTCTAGCTCATAGCTACAATTTCACTTGTTTCTTTTTAAAATGATCCAAAAATTTCAGATGAAGGCAAAATCTTTTCGTCAGAGTAATATCAAAAATTTTGTAAATGTTATGGCCTCAAATCTGTGATATTTTCTTAAGCATTATTTCCACATTGTCAAACATTTTTCGCATTACCTCGTAAAACGTTTCCATTTATTAATTATTTTTGTTTAATCGATATTATATATTTTAGAAAACGTTAATGATTTTATATTTGAGAAATTGATTTTGATTAAGAAAAATCCATCCAGCAGTTATTCATATTTGTCTATTATTTTTAAAATTTTTTACCAAATACATGCAAGAATTTACTCAGTGGTACAAGTATTTGCATTTCCATTCGTATAAGCTCTAAACTATATATACACTAACAGTACAAAGACGTTAAGAGATCTGGTAGGAAAAAATCTTGCTCAATTTCTCAAAAAAAATTTTCATACTATCAAATTTTAAAGCCATAAAAACGGATTTACTTAAAGAGCAATATTAATTTATTCTAACTTCCTTTTGGAATTAAACTTCAAGAAAATAAAAACACATAATGCAATCATATATTTGCTGATGAGAATTGTAATTTGAGTAAAAATTTATTAAAATACCAACTAAGACGCATTAATAAAAACATGTATATTCCAGATTATACATGTAATTTAAAGAAATTTTTTTTCAAAAAGAAAGTTGGATAAAATCGGACAAAGTCTAAAATTTAAGAAGTTGATGATTATATGAAAATCTTAAAAGTAATCATCAAAATATGCTAAAGGATTTTTTCTGTATTTTTAAAATTCAAAAACCATTAAAATGTGTTGAACTTGAGAAATTATTTTATGAAATTGCATACCGGAATAGTATAACATTGAGAAATGCAATAAAAAAATTATCCATTTGGTTTCAATTCAATTATTTTATTTAAAAATCATTGAAATAGTAATAGCATTTAATTTATGTTCTTATACCACAAAGTATATGTTTACATTTTTCGGCTTACGACCGCAGCCCCCGAAGTTTAAAATGTTTGTGACCTAATCTTCACCTATATATAACTATAAGGCTGAGTGTAAAGTTTAACGAATAAACTTACAAAAGACCTAAATGTCAGTGCTCTTTAAAAAATTTTCCACATTCGAGAACACTGAAACTAAGTAATTCTGATCTATTCAATAAGTAAAATTATTTATTAGAATTGATGCAGGAAATAAAATTTGCATGATGAAAATACTTCCACAAGTAGTTTTCGTTTAGTTTTAATTATTTAATATTTTTAAATTTCCTTGAAATACATTTACATTCTGTGCAAATGTCCATTTACTAAAATATATTATATTTTCAATTTTAAAAACTAAAATGAAACGTAGAAAATATTGTTGAAATATTCTGATTCAAACATGGAAAACTTTGAAAGACGTTTCAAAACCTTATAGTTCCACACAATTAGGATGTGTTCCCTAATGCGACACGATCGTCTTAGGCAGGCCGCAAACTCGGTAGACCATCCGATTGAGACACCGTCTTATGGTATACAAACCCAGTCTTATGGAGGTCTTATTGTGACGTAGTTATGACGTTGTAATCTGACGTCATGGATATTTTAAACCAATGAGAATTTGTTTGCATTCTCATTGTTTACATTCCGGTTCCATTTCCGATTGCAATATAAAAAAAATATTATTACCTCTATAAAGATTTATAATTAACTCCTCCTCTTCAAATTTAAACTTGTAATAACTAGTACTCTCGATATCAACGTGGTATATTTTTCCTGCGGAAATTGAAATTAGCGATGTCTCGCGGAAAGTTGCCAGATATTTCAAACCAGCTCGATAACCAGATTTGTCTCGCGCTCCGCCCATTTTATAACGTAGTTAAGATATTTGTGACGTCATTTGGCCTCATGTGAATCTCGCGAGATCTTCGGCTTGTCTCTCGATACATGTCTCATGCGATCATCTACGAATTTGCGGCCTGCCTTAGAATTTAGGAAACACACTCGAAACATGTTAACTATGTATCATTCTGAAATATATTGGTGACATGCTTTGCTCATTCGCTATTCATTAGGCATCCGTTATTTACTTTTGGTGGGGAGTAGAACCAGCTCTGGTGTCAATCTCGTTTCTTGAGTATGGTTCAACATTAAGAGGTGGCTGATCTGTCATCGAAAACACATCGCATCAACTTAATCTAATATTTAATTTAGTGATTTTTTTACTCTTTGTATTGCAAATTTATAATTAAATTAGTTTTTATTAAAGATTATCATTTATTATGCTATCAAATCAACATATCCTTATGATAGAAGCTCTAAAAATATTTTCTTTTGCCTATTTAAATCAACTCCTTTCCTCTTAAGCAGAACTGATTTTCGAAAATTTAATGGTCAGTTTTTTTTTTCATTATATATTTCTTATTTAAAAAAAAAAAAAACAAAAAAAAAACACGAATATTGAAAATAATATTGGGATATTTGGGATTACATCCAATGTAAGATATTGTGTGTGGGCTAAATATTTCAGATTGATTGATTATTTTCGTTGACCGAAACCGTTAAAGGCAGCCAACAATCTCATAATTTTTAACTACGGTTAAATGATGAATTCAACCCCAGAGTGCCACATTAAACCAACGAAAAGCAATGTAATATGCATGGACCTTTCACACTTAGCAGTGGACATCCTAATGGCTAAAGCTATTGCAAGGCAATGTAATATCTACTGTGCAAATTGCCTTCTCAGAGAATTTTTCATTGATAGTGGGCCATATTCACATGTTGCAAGGGAGGAAAACCGCAAAACTTCCAAGCATCCCCCTCAATAGACTTGCATGCAGAGGGTAAAAGTGCAATATCTATTTCTCTTTGTTCAACAGTAGCTAGGGTCTAACCCGGGACCTTACGCTCAGAAGAACGCTGCTTTATAACTTGGCCACGATGAGCCTCACCTGTATAAATCTTATCAATAAAAGAATCTTTAACTAGATTAGCTATGGAATGTGCTGATTTCTACAAGTAAAATGATGCACTTCCACTCAAACGTACCACTGCCCCAACAATATTCAACCACGTAATGTTTTAGAAACTTCAGTTCTAAAAACGAAAGGAAGGCAAACACAATCTTAATTATCGAGTCCCGTTTTATTTGCTTCTATATTTATTTTTCATGTAAACTCCTGAGGATGACTCCCGTAGAAAGTTACTGTTTGGGAACAGTAATAAAGATAATTCATAGTTTTTTTTATATAAAAATGGTTTATTTCATTTATATAAGTGATAAGAGCACAAAACTTGGACAAGAATTGGGGAAACACTTGTCTAGAAATCCCCTAATGGCGTTTGGTTTGTTTGTCTTTCAACAATCAGATTTTGTACATGACTGTTAATTAGACCGGGACCTACATTATCCCAAATGAGTTATAACAATTTATAAATTAACAATAATCTTCTTCCGATTATCTATTTCTCACTCTGAAAATATTTTTCACTTAAGTGTTAATCATTTAAAGTGTTCAATTATCTTATAACTGATTATTAAGTTTATCTTGACTTGTTTAAAGAAACAGTAAAGTGTTTTGAATGTTTCAGATTTTTCATGCATTTTACTGAAAAGGAAATACTTTGACAACATGAAAGGTGTTACAACATTATTTAAGTGAATCATTAAGTTTATTAATCTTGTGAAAATCATTATTCATGCATGAAAAGATTTAGAGCCTTTCAGACAATTATTTTCCATTTTTTGTGTGTGTGTGTGTAAAATAGATGCAATTTTCGAAATTCGAATAGCTGCCTCTAGACACGCACGTACCTTTGATAACTACCTAATTTTGATGCATAAAAGTAAAATGTTGTGAATGATGTCCATTTTTTCACATAATAATTTAATCAACGTGGAACTCATACAATTTCACTCAATAAAGCTAAGAATTTTGACCGCTTCATGATGAACACTTCGCAAATTTGAAAGATAAAGTTTAAAAGGATGTATCTGTAAAAGGAGTCATAATTTAGTTTCATTTTAGACGGATGACAAGTCTGTAAGAAGGATTTAGTTACTCCTTTCATTTGAATTTCCTTCCATCTGTGGTAGTTCTAAAATACCTTAACTGTTAAAATTTTCTTCAACAAAATTACTGTCGATTACTTCATATATCTCTTAATTGGTCATTCAAGTACTTAGCAGTTATAAATAATACTGTGGAACGTTCATTCTTTTGTACACTTGGATAAAAAAGAAAATTGCATAAACATAAACATGTTCATTTCTTAGCCTCAGTATCATTTGGCACGTTCTGTATTCATCGGAACAATTGTATTATTTTATAGAGATATTTAAGCTTTTTTATAGTACTTTTCACTCCAAGAAATAATCTTACATCTGTTGTAGATAGCAAAACGAAGTTTTAACTTTTTCTCTTATTATTATAACTTATGTATAAGCCATCAATAGCTTTTATAGAATCTTTTTGGTATATTTAATATACCTTTTTATGTTTTCGTAACTCTAACGAAATCTCCGACGAAAACATTTGGCATCTTAATCTTTGTGTTCTGGCTGTTTGATATGTATAAATAACCTATAAGCAAAGAAACTTTCAATGATTTATTGCTCAGTACCTTCCCACATACGACATAAAAGAGGATTGAGGTTTTCTCTTTTATATATTAACTAATTTAACAGTCCGAGTATCTTATTATATTTCCCTTGAAAAGGAAGAAAATGAATTACCGTTTTCTTTTCACATATCCCCTAAAGGTGTCTCTAGCTTTCTTGGCTTAAATTACAACTCTAAGAAATCATCATATGTTGCTAATGTTCGTCCCTATTTCACTTCCTTAATATTGAATAAAATGAACTGGTGGTTGTAATTAATGTAGGATAAATAAACCAGTAAAAATTAATTCTAACCAAAGAAAACATTGAATTTGAGTTATCAGGAAGTTAAATTTGAAATTCTGAATAAATTTTAAAATCAGAAATGACTGGCTTATGAGTTTTGATGGAGGATAATAGTTATTTGGGGACATCATTTAAATATGTATTACCAAAAATTCAACAATGCCCAATTATGTGAAAAATTGTGTAGTTAAATTTTCAAACTACTTTATTTTTTTAACGTTAGTTAGAAGAAAACTGTTTTTCTTTAACATACTATATACAGAGAGATGATACATACTCTTTTTAAATAAACAATTCTTTAAATACTTAAATATCTTTTAAATAGCTTACACCAGTATGGTTTCATTCATCTTAGAATAAATTTTCGTAATATTTTTCTTTTCCTCATAAAAACATTTTGCAAAGCTCTCAGCTGTAAAGTTAGCACTCTGTCTTTCAGTTTAATAGTTCATAAATTTAATTCCCACCTCAGATATGGATGCTTATAATGCTTCAGAATTCACTTGAAACTGCAGGTCCAGGTCTCAATAGATCTTGTATGCAAAAAGTGACCTTTGAGTGACAAATCAAGCCATGAAAGCATAGCACACACAATAAAACTTTATTTATATTCAATTCACGCAATTACGTTTCTTACTTCTCTTTTCTTTACTTTTCAATATTTAATACGTAAGCATAAGAATAGTTGTTCATAAATATTTTTTGTAATTTCAAATTTTATTCATACAGCAATAACAGATATTGCACTGAGGCCGCAGTGGCCTTGTTGGTTAGGGCGTCGTTTTCATTATCGGGAGGTAGTGAGTTCGAATACCGGCTTAGCCGAACATCCGTCGTGTTCACTAATGGCGACTGGGGCACGTAAAGTATGTCGGGTCACAATGTCCTCCATATATCCATTCTAAATTAGTACTTCTGGGGGTGGTTGGAGCCAGGCTATGGGTCTTCTCTGCTTTCAATCTCTTAATTGGATGACCCATGGTGTGTTACCATCTATGAACCAACAGTCGTACTTTCCCCTTCGTATGAGGGTTCTCTATTCACAAAAACGGAAGACGCGCATTCTGGCTCCATTCGCCCAGTCTCTGACGGGCGGGCTTGGAGTTGTCAAGTGTCATTAGTAATAACAATAACAACAGATATTGCACTAACATAAGCAAAAATCCATACTTAATCTCTGTGGTGATTAGGGTCACAAGAGCAGAATTTTTAAAAGATTTGTTAATTTTAGTTATTTTTTACTAAAATTAAATTAATAATTTTAGTTATTTTCTACTAAAATAAAATTAATAAAGATACGCAATTTTTACTTAAAATTAATTTTTTACTGAAACTAACTTTTGCTTAAACCTTAGTTTTAGTTAAACTTTTCATAAAATATATCGTTTTTCCTTAAGTGAAACATCTGATTTATATGTTTAATAAATTACTGCTCTATTTTAGCTGATCGCTTTATTTTTAAACTGCATACTCATCACATTACAAATTTTAGTTGTGTTTAAACTAACTCGTTATGAAGCACTTTATTAACCACCGGTTAAATTGTCATCCAAGAGAGTTTTTCATAGATGGTTAGCCATATTTAAAAGTCGCAAGGGAGAAACTACGGAAAACTCCCCACCACTTACCCCAACGGACGTATCTACAGATGGCATAGGATCAACATCTGTTTCCCTTTTTCCAACAGTGGCTAGGATCGAACCCAAGACCTTATACTTGGAAGGGTGCTATTCTACCTCGAGGTTACGATGAACTTCTCGTGATTTCATTGTTGGACACTTTCAGCAAGTCTTGAGTTCAAACATCTGCGTGAGGATTTTCATTGCCAAGCAGAGCAATTATGATCATCACCTTTCACGTCGAGTTAATTGTGCCATTATACTTACACGTGATTTGCTTAATATATTGCTTACCCATAATAAATTAATAAAGACACGCAATTTGTATTGAAATCACTTTTCGTGGCAACTTAATGTTTCAATCATTCTGACGCATAAATTAACTTATTCTACCCATCTTTACAAACACTGCTAGACAACTAGCGCCATCTACGCATAAAGGATGGGAAATAAATACGCTCCCCCAATAATAATTACTTTTCAAATGCTGCTTATAATCTTTTTTTGGATCAATTTTCTTATTCATGTAACAATAGAGGCACAAGGTTGATTTATGTATTAAAATTGTTTCATTTAAAAGAAACTTTTCCCTTGTAATATGAAACCTCTTTTAAAAAATATGTATGAAAATAAAAAAATTTGAAAAAAATACGACACATTTTAATTTTTCCATTACTTTCAACATAAAAGTGATATAGTGCATTTTCCTTGAGACCCAATAAATAATATAACTGGTATATCTAAAATATCACGCATACATATATTTTTTATATTTAATAAAAACCATTTAAAATAGAACATGAAATTATATATAAATATATATATATATATAGTGATGGGCTTATAGCATTAAAGAAGTAAGTCATTAAGAAATGCAGAGGTTAAAGTGCTTAGAGGCATTAGCCTTAACAAGCTGAACCAGAATATGAAGTCATTTTAAACATGATTAATACCTAATACCTTCACAAGTCACAATTCCTACTTTAAACGGAGTTTAAATTATTATTGGCAAAAAAAATAAGTAAAATAAAATAAAATAAAATAAATAAATAATAATAATAATAATAATTGAATATATTCTTTTCATCTAAGTTTATTCAAAGCAATAACTTCCATAAAATATTTGCTAATTATTTACGGGATTTTACTAATTAATATTGTCTAAAACATCACAGTAAGAATGTTAAAAATAAAATGTCTAATGATATCTCTATTTTTATTGTGTTTTGTCTCCTATGGTTCGAGTAACTTTTCAGAATTTATTAGTTATTTTTCATCTTTGAAATTGATAAAAAAGGAATTATAATAGATTAAACTGAATACAAATACATTCACCTCAGTTTTAAGTAGTAATTATCAGCAAATAGTTTTGGGGAAATTTAATACTTTTTAAAAATAACCGTTAGCTGCATGATCTATAAAATATATAGGTACCAATACAGCTTGACTTTTTCTCAAAGGATACTTTTCATTATGGAAAAATATGCAAAAAACAAATGAAAAATATTTCCATTGGGATTAATTCTCATAATTTTTATGCCATGATATTTATAAGTTATTTTGTAGTCTTAAATAGATATTTGAAATATCTATCAAAAAATCAAAATTTTAAAGTAAAAGAAGAGAACGTAAGTTTAAAAGTATTTCGAAAACTACCGCATAAAAGATTGTTTGAACAATAAAAACGATTTTTTTTATTGTTTTCTCTGCCTGGGGAAAGAATAGGAGGTCTAGTCTTTTTATGAATTTTGTGTTTCCGACTATATTCTGTAAAAAATTCGTACATCAACTGTCCACAACAAAGAACCAATATATTGCAAAGGTTGAGCATGGAGCACTGCCAGAAATCTTACGACAACAAAAAGATAAAATGTTTTGTCTCTCTCCTGGCTCTCAATCTACTTTTGAATAAAGAAAATAAAAATCGAGAAATAGGGAGAGTGTACTAGAATATATATATTTCGAAAAATATATAAATTATTTTATTGTTGGAATATGAAATGATACTTGTTTCATATTTTTCTCAGTGTTTCGGACGAGAAGAAATAGATAAATACGTCTTTCTCAACTCATATATATACAATACAAAACAATTTTTCTTCTCGAGAAACAGAACTTTTTCCTAAAACAATCAAATCACTGTGATTATAATATTTTGTGCTTAATGTCATATGTATAAATTCAACATAGCACCAACACTGTAATGCTAACAATTCATAAGCTTTTATTTATGAAATAGAGATTAGCTCTGTATAAGTATATAAGTTTAAAAAATTATAGATTTAAAAAGAAAAAAACTGCCAAATATTGTAAAACTTTTTAAAAATGTATTAAGGGTGAAAAGAATTCTCCTTATGTGCAAAAAGTTTCAAAAATTCATCACTAATCGACATCTTAAATTGTAAAATCGGTTATTCAGCTCTGCTGTTGTTGTTGTTGTCGTGTGGCAGCCAGGCTGGCAATATGGGGTGCGCTGCTCCACTTATCGAACTGAACCGTATTTGGTGTGAAGTCCGACTTCCTCAGTACACAAATGACATAGGTACCCGTTTATAGGGTAGGCAACCATTCACACACACACAAAGAAAGGACAAAGACAAGAAAGGGAGAGAGAAAGTACATCCATGCCCGAGCCAGGATTCGAACCCAGGTCCCACCCATCTGTAGTCAGGTACGCTAACCAATTCAGCTCTGTTAAAATAAGAATACAGATTTGAATTGTTTTTAATTTTTTTTTAAAATGAGACATAAATGCAGCATCCGTCAATTTCTGGATATAAACTAAATTTTATTATTGCATTCACAGCAATAGTTTTTAAATATCAAGAAGTATATAAAAGAAATGCATGAATATTGTATCTCTTTCGATTTATTTAAAAGGGCTTGGTTATTATAATACTATTTCGCTTACTTATCTTGTATACGGCGTCATTCACGGCTGGTAATGACTTTTTGAAAGCTTTTTTCTAGGAAAATACAAGAGTTGTAAATAAGGTAATGGCAGCATATCAGGAAAACATTTTTATTGAACAGACAGACGTCATTACTTTACTTTCTTTCAGCTTAATCACCCCAGACAAATTTTACGCCTTCTTCAACGTGTTAAGCAGAATACTGTTTGGTGAAGCAAACAACTTTTACTTAACTGTTTGGATTAGAGAATACACCACAAGAAATCATGTACCTAAGAAGAGTTCTTTCAATTTAGGAAAGAGATCATAATCGCAAAAACTCATGTTGGATGAGTACTAAAGATGTTTGAATTCCTCACAAGACCTGCATTACAAAAGATAATTTATAGCTAATATTGAGTAACAATCTCATTATCATGTTGCATGACAACGAGTTTTTATCATGCAATACGATAGAGATTTTCCTGCAATAAACGTGTGCTCTTACTCCATATATTCAGGCACTGATAAGGCTGTACAAATTAGCTACAGTAGTTCACGTTAATAATTTATCTTTGAAGCATAGAAAGCATAAGAATAACACCTTTGTAATTGTATGCTCCATCAATATAACCTTTATCCGGATGGATCACCGTGGCTTAGTGATAGGACACTTCTCTTCAAAACGAAAGGTCCTGGGTTCAACCCCAGCCACTGCTGAACAACGGGAGATGAATATTGCATTTATACCATCTGCATGCAAGTCTGTCCGTGTGGGTTTTGTTAACTTTCCATGTGTCGTCCCTTGGCACACGTGAATGCTGAACAATATCTAAGAAGAGCCCTCCCTGTAGGCAATTACATAGTAAGTGTTGGATTGCTTTAGGTCTTAAGGTAGTCCATAACGAGGTGTCAAAACCTTCACCCGATTGTGTTCTTGATGAAAGCTCTTAGGATGGAGTGAACCTGGGTGACGGCATTCATTAGATTGGTAATTTAATTCAGGCTTTTATGAATTCGAACTCATCTATTATCAAACGTCAACAATATGCTGTAAAAATGCATCTTCATTGAATATTTGTCGATGGGGAAACCAGACAGCACGTATTAGGGTCATTTCTGTCAGTCAAATGAGTTGATGTGGAATTTAGCGGGAAATCTGAGAAAGGATTTAACTTTAAATTAAAACAGCGTGCGTGACACCGTTAGAAGACCAAGCACAACTTCAACGGATAATTTTTGGACAGACTATTAAGACGTTCTATGAAAAGGGGACAAATTATGATATCTACGTGATGCTCAAGAGTATATAGATGATCTACATGGTGCAAATTCGCAGATTCAGTCTGACTTTCACAAAAGGTTTTGGCCCATTCTGCAAACATTTTATAAGATTATATATTCTTACCCGACTTTAAATAATCCTTGATAGCATTGTGATTCATTTTTGCATACACAATCTCGTGTCGTATTCACTACTATTGATTACTTTACCTTGTCGACATTGTCCAATTCAGTGCCACGCAACAACTACCCTTTAAATGGATTGATGGTTTTACGTACTCTACACATAGATAACAGCGCCACCTTACTACTCTGTCATTGTTTTTGCGCATGCCCGATGATATAGGACTTTCGTTCACAACGTTGTCTCTATTTCATTCACAATCTTAAAAACTATTATTTCTTGTTAGCCATTATTAAGTATGTAGGAAATTATTTGGTTATTTAAATTTCTTATAGCCATTTGAAATTGTAAGTTTAGTAATAAATTTTTGTAATTAAATTTTTAGGCATGAAAATATACTTTCTTAAACAATTAGAAAATTTATAGCCTATAGTTATCTTGCATATATAATTTTAATTAGTTTAACTGTTTCATCAATTGAAGAATTAGCAGAAAGTGTATGCTAATTTTTTCAATCAATTACTAAATAAATGAAAGTGCTATATTTTTGCTTCTTTGTTGCTTTGATGTTGCACACCGAATTATTTGCGATGACTTATAAATTATTTGAAAACCTACTGGAAATATTGGCAACTAATATTGAATAAAGATCATCAAATGAAATCATAATAAATCTGATACTTTTCTATCCAACCTTCATACCCAGAGAGTAAAAAGTCAGTTCTCTAAGAAGTATAGGTCTCTAACATGTATAGGTTTCATCAGCATAGTAGTCTTCATACTAACATGATTGAACTTCTTTCCATTTTTTATAAAAATAATGTTCTTTCCTACAGTTTAATCTTTATTAAAAAGAATGTTAGAAATCATTTGATTTGAAAAATAAATAAATGAAATGAAATGGTTAAAATTTCTACATTATCGAAAATTCCTCGCCTTTCGTTAAGGGCAAAGTGTGCATCTAAAGACTGTTTTCAAGGTTTTTCACCTTCATATCGGGGAACTTTTTTAATATATATCCATTATTACTAATTGTGTCTTGCGTTGTTATTAACGATTACGAAACAAAATTTACGAATTGAACAAAATATTCCAATGTTTTATCTTCACTTACAGTCGATAATTTTAAATTTATAAGTATGTGTCTAGTTTCACTTATTTTTTTTTCAACTTTTAATGATTGCAATCAAATTTCTGAATAAATTAATTCCAGGATTTAAAAAAGAAATAAATACTACTTAATAATAAATAAATAGTACTAACTAATATAATAGTACTAACTAATATATATAAAATAAATAGTACTAACTAATATATATTTATGAATAAAGACCTCACTAAAAATTAAAATAATTTATAAAAGTATTATCAGGTCTATAGTAACATATTATAATGGAGTTTGTACTTTGATAATTAGCGATGCGAAGGCAACTTATAAATCTTTGAAAGAAAAATTGAAAAGGAATTTTTGGATCAACAAAATTAAATAATTCTCAGTGGAAAACCAACATATCTTGGTGTTGGAGCACGAGTTGGGTCGTATATTTGAATTAATCCAGTGAGGGCCCAAAGAGGTTTTTTTTTTTTTTTACTTTTTATTCACAGTACAGACGTCAACAGTAAGTAGAAAATACAGAAGTGTGGAAGTAAGGAGTTAAATTTACTTTCGGAATGGTAATAGCGCCATCTATGATATAATGGGGAAAATACAACACTTGGCATTTAGCTTTCTTGGATCATATTAACAGAATAGTGGAAAATAGTTCTGAGAAGAATTATGAATTAGAGGCTTTGTAAAAAAACCTCCCTTCCAAGAAAAGATGGTTAAATGATATAACACAGGTTTTACCATGTGAAAATAAAGAACTTCAAATCTAAAGCTAAGCATAGGAAAGTTTGAAGTCATATTATTATCCAAGCTATATCGATATGAAAGAAGAAGATAGTTTATATCTTATTACTTAGTACTAATTGTGTTTATCAAGGAAAACTTAAACCTGTCAAAAGGAAAAATAACACATACTAACCTTAATTTTGAAGATTTTATTATTCTATTCTGTGTCAATTAGGAACCAAAACCGAGGAAATATGAACCTTTTGTAATCTTTAGTTGCAACGTTTTCAGTACGATATTTTAAATAAACTGATTCGCATTTTCTTTGTTAGAAATAAGTATTTTTCTGATGTGATGAAGAAAAATATTTCTAAACTTATTCTACATTGTATGCATGCTATAATTAATAATTATTCAAATTATATTGTCATCATTCTTCAGAGATCTTATAATTTTACTATATGAAAATGAGAATAATAATTATGAAAATTAAATTCATACTTACTTTGTTCATAAGAACACATTAATAATTTGTAATGATATTTTGAATACAAATCAGTTTAATAGTTCAATTCGTGAATACATTTGAATTCTTCACTACTGAGCTTTGTTTGTTACCTTATTTGTTTGGTCCAAAGTAAAGGATATACTCAACTATAATTGCTCATTTTGATGGCTAAAATGTGTTGGAAAAAATTTGAGAAACGTATAAAAAGTTTCAGATCATTATAAACAGGCTTTGGTAATTTTTCTGTTGATTTTAAATTTAGAAATATGTACTCTGTTGGATAAGGGAAACAATAAAAAGATATAGGTATATAAAAATATAACATTTTAAAATTAATTTCTTGCTTTGTATTTTACAATTACCTTTTCGAAATAAGCTTATTTAAAGAACTACTGATCATTGTGGAAAAGTTATCTACCAACAATCAATCTTATTTGAGCATAATTACCAAGTACATAAACCTATCATTATCAATCCAGTAAATTAAAACTTCTTTAACTTCCATTTCAACTGCTTGAATCAAAAATATAAATATCTTTCTTAACATACAAAAGGACTGTTATTTAAAGAAAAATTATAAAAATCTTATAAATCGATGAAACAACCAACCAAAATATTTCAATTGCTAACTGTCACATTAGCAATTGAAATAATTTAACTGGACATTATTAGAAATAGAGGCTTGTAATAATTCAAATCATTAATTCTCAAGAACACGCTTTCAAGTCAATACATTCAGAAAGCAATCGTCTCTAAATTCTTCGGAGGATTGGCATCTCGACTTAGTTGGCGATTATCGGCATACCAATATTAACTCGCTCTTCTATCAAAATTCAATGAGTTACTCCCGAGCAGACTCATTTGAGGACAATTGAAGATGCTTTTGCGGTTTATTATTGATTCAATCTTTGGAATCTCAACGTTATTGAAAATGTTGGCTGGAAACGAGTTGTCGTTAAGCCGCTGAAAAGGCATTGAGTAGAACACAGAGGAATTAAATCGGAGAAGGCTGTGTTAGAATTATTTGCTACAGATATTGTGTCATAAATTGGTAATGGTGAAATAACTAATAATTGAAAGTGATAAGAATTCTTATGTGACAAGTTGCTTGTGATTAAACTTTAGTCGCGATGTCTCTTATAAATACCTTGAAAGAGCATTATTGAAGTTATACTTAATCTATATTTAAGTGAATGGAATGAGAAAATGAATTAATTCTTTTACTTTCTGCTTCAGCTTTTTCTATGGAAGGCAGAAAGTTATGTTTAACATCATATAATTATATTGGTATGATGTTTAACATCAGATCATTATTAACTGGGTATTTATCTTTATTCCATATTTTGGTAAAGAAAACTTTGGGCGTCCATTTGTGATCATGAACTGCTAATTTATGTCCCTTTATCAGTGAAGGAACTATAATTTTCATTATACCCGCATCATTTACAAGTTATAAACGTGATAATGAATGTTAGTGCTTCAGGTAAAACTATGGCTACAGAAAATTCCTGATTAAACTCCAACATTTCAAAATCTTATTTATTAAAAATAAGTGTCCTTATGTAATACTATTAATATGTGTTTCATTATTAGGTAAATAAATATAAATCTGATGTTTTTCTCAGAAGAAAAGCTAGAAAAATATCAAATGGTTTCTTTAATGTTGTTTTAGCTACTAAATATGCATAAATGGGGAAACATTTATTGGTATTTAATTTAATTGCTCACTTTAAAATTGCTTCGCCGAAATATATTACTTCAAAATAGAAAAAGCGACGATCTAACTTCTTATAACTTCAGTAGAATATTTTTGATTGTAATTGCTTAGATTAAAGACATGGATTCAAAAATTTACTATGTATTGATATCCTTATAAAATTAATTGCATAAATATTTAGCAAATAATGAAACAAATTTAATAGTATTACCTAAAAGGAATAATTTAAGTGCTCAATAATTGTATTCATTTCTTCAATGCTATTTAAAATTACAAGATGTAAATCTTTATTACGTCCGAGAGTTGGCAAATTTCGTTAAATTTAAAACTTAAGCAATTCGTCAATTTAAAGTGCTTAAGTTGGATGAAATTAAATTAGAAAGACGCTCAATTTTATAAACGCAATGCATTAGCATTTCACTGTGTCTATGGTGTAAGTTATAGTCTAATTATTTAATATATCATTGAAGTTTAAATATGATTTATTTATCTTTTGGCGATGAAATTTAAAACAAAAGTAAAATAATATAGCAGATAAAATTTATTTTTAAAATTGCTTATGTGGATATATAACATTAAGGAAATTTTTAACTATTTAATTAACCAAAAGGAGAATCAAAATGTTAATTAAAAATAATAAGATGTTTCGATAAGACTGAATTCAATAATATATAACTCTTTTTAAGCTTCCAAATTTTTTTCATGGTATTTCAATTGAATTTCGTAACTGAAATCAAAGATTTAATTTTCTAGTAACTTAAGGTCATTTATTCTATTATTTAATGTTTTATTTTCTTTATTTTTGGATATTGATTATCAATTGATAATTAGTGATCCTATTTAAGAAAGAACATTATATTTAGCATTTGATAAGTTATTTTCTAAAACTTGATATAAAATTTAACATCTGTTGGAAATTTTAGTTCCTAATATAACTTTATATTAGGTAGTTTTGAAACGAGATTTCAAAACTACTTAATATAAGGTTAATAGTTTTCTTTAGTGATTGTCCATATAAAATCGCAAGCTTCTAAGAATCATGCAGGCCGTCTAGCTTTTGAAGCAAATAAATTTGATAACATATGGCTAACAGCAGCTGTAAATAAAATCAGTTGACCCCTTAGAAATGTGAAATTAACGGTAAATATTTGTCCGCACCGGGGAACTATCGATTTATGTTATAGTTTCCCATCCGTAGCGATTCATTAAACTCATGACCTTATCGACACATAACGTTAGCAAGCTCGTAAAAATGAATCGAAAAGAATCAAAGCTTTCCCTAATTAACGCATGAAATTAGTCTTCGTTAAGAATTTTATAGCTCTCTGCTTGGGAAAGTAATTGCATGTGGGTGTTCAAATTAAGTGACAAAAGTTAGGTTGACGATTTTTAAAATCACCCCTTCTTCCGCAGTATTTAATGACTTCAAAGGCAGCCGTGTCATTAGGAAGTCTAAAGGATGTTAAAACCGAAGGAAAACCCTTCCCTACTGGGTACATACCATTTCTTTAGAGCTGTAAAACTTTCCCAAATATGCAAAGCAAAGAAATTTTCGCGTCAAGTTTTAACAAATAATCTTTTCGTCGGGGCTACTTTATAGGCATTTGTAAGCTTATGACTGAACAACGACATCTAAATGATGCCTTTTCTTTTACGCCTTTGGAAATGGTCAACTTCAATGATTTCTGCCTTAAATGCAGCAATCTTGCTGCGCCATCAAGACAAACCCGGCCACTGGTTCTAAAGGTGGTTTCCTGCTTGTTACCCTGATGATCATTTTGATGCGTGATTTTCGCTTTCTCGACTCTTAAACCTGAACAATTTTTGAAGTTTGGGAAAGATTTTATAGCTGATGCGGTGGTGCTCATTAAAAAGAATACCGATTCAGAAGAAAAGAAAAACTGCAAGAAGTGTGTATCGATATTCTTTCTCTTATTTATTAACTATAGCCATAAAATGAACTTTCTGACTATTTATTCAGAATCTATTACTTACTGATTGGTACTTCAAATTTATCTTGCGTCTTTTAAAATTACAAAGAAACATTTTGCTTATCTTAAAAAGCACCTGAAAGATATTACTTTTACAAATAATGAATGTAATTTAAGTTAGTAAATGAAGGTATAAAACAATGAACGAAAACGCTGAATAAGTGCATTATTTTGTATGCAAATGAAATTTTGTTTTCAAGCATCTTATATACATTTTCAAGCATCAAATATTAACTGTTTTAAGCTCTTATATTTCTTTAATTTCTTGATTATGGTACACAATGAATATTAAAACATGGATTAACGGCTACACTTTTTAGTTTTAAGACTAAACATATTTTCAAACAAATTATTCTGAATATCTCCATGTAGAAGTCAGAAATATACAATGAAAGGATTACGTGAGTATAAAAGTAATTTTTTCTGGGTGCTTTTACGAATTAATTTAATATAATGTTTTTCGAAATGTCTTTACATTTCTTCTAGGATTTAAAATGAAGAGATCTTTTTCTTGATAAAATAATATTTATTCTTCAGTATTGACTTTGCAAAAATTCTGAAAGTTCCCTACTGGATACGTTAATGTCTTTTTTCCAAATAAAAAAAATCCTAACCACTTTAGTCCCACATTAGATGGTATTCCTATGCTAAAAATGAAGTTCACACCTAAGAAGAGAAACTTTAAGAAAGTATCCCTGCTTTCAACGCGAATGAATCCCGATAGCAGGAAAGAAATGAACAGTTAAATCAGATGTGAAGTTGCCGTATATCACCAGCGTCAGCATCTTAATCATGTTGTTATCAGGTCTTCTAACACGCTCCTTTGCACCGAAAGAGCCTGAATCTCTCTACTTTTGCAGCCGACAGATATCAAGATAGATGGGGCTACTTATTGGGGCATTATTTTTTTATCCTGTATCCATGGAGATGTGAGCTTCAAAGTGTTCTCAACTTACTTGCTGCCACAAAACTCGCTTATTTGGTTGCCCACTAACTGTGATGTCCTATCCAACTTCCCAGCTCTTTAATTTTTTTCCCTCATCCTACGTTTAGAGGTTTGATTCGTTTGTTTCTTTCTCTCCCTGGAGCAAATCTGAAACGTTCTTCCCATGGCGTAGATAAATCAAATCTTGGGTTATTATTTTGTGTATTGCTAGAGAGGAGACTCCTTTCTAAAATAAAGGAAGGAGGAGTGGAATGATAAAATGTTTTTATCTCGTTTTGAGGAAGAAAATATGACGTTTCAGTCACTATTCTCTACTGACTAAATAATTTTTGTCTTTTCTCTCCGATTGTTTTTCACTTCGGCTTTTTCTTCTCTCCCGGTGGTTTTTTAATCTTGGTACTGTGTATGTGTGAGCAGCATTTGGTAAAATCAAAGCATGTATTTTGTAAAAATAAAAAAAAATGGAACATAATAATTTGTCTATATATCTTAAGCGTTTTCTAATAATTTTATAGAAGAAAATGACTATATATTATCGAAAACTGAATGGTTTTTTTTTCCTGGAGGTCATTCTATATTCAAACAAATATTATATTTCATTAATATAACTTTTTTTGTCTCTTTCTTTCAAATCAAGCATTTTTGTTCCTATAACTTATTTCTTTTAAATCAACTTTTCAAGATCCTGAATTTTTATTCACTTACCATAGTAGTACGTATCACAATAATATTTGCTTTACACTAAAATATATGTTGTTTCTATGTATAAAAAATGAAAAATCGTTCTTTGACTCTCAAACTGAAAAGAAAAAAATTCTTGGAAAGTGAAGACAATAGTTTCATTTAGAATGTATATAGTTCGATGATATATTTATTCTATAGTTATAGAAGAACTACAGCCAAAGAGAATAAGTCAAATATAGAAATATATGATATAATCAGATTTGTATATCATTTTTTCCTCTAGTTCCTTTACAAAAGAACTATTTTCTTTCCTATTTTGTTAATATTTTTGTTTCTAATAAAAAATTATTTGGTTTATTTTTCCCTTCACACTGTTAGAATGAATATAATTTTTTTTCAGTTTAAATTTTCATGTGTTTAGTTTCAAGATTCTTATCTCTTTAGTCTCAATTTATAATTATATTGAAATCATTAAAGGTACATGCACTCGTACATAGTATTTGATTACTACTGAAAAAAAAAAGAAAAAGAAAAAAACTTTTAATGATATCTATAAAACAAAGTCAACTGTCTTGTTTCAATCACTAACATTCAAACTGCCTCACTTTTATATTATGAAGTATTCTATGTATTTCAATATTCATTTAATGAACGAATTTTAATTAAAAAAATATTAATTAAAGGAACATCAGTATCATTCCAGTCTATTACCTAACGTACCATTTGCTTAGAAAAATAATTTAGTAGAAAGGGCACAAAAGTAAAGAGACATTTTAAGAACGTTAGAATAATGAGGAATTTGAAATCATAATTAATTCCGAAAATGTTACTCTGAAACTAAATTTTCACTTTTATGAAAACAATTAGTTTTTACAGTTATCTACATTTATCATATTCTATATTCTACATTGATAGTTAAAGTTATAATAGAGTTTGAGAATATATGAGCTTGTTCTAAAAAGGATTATTTGCTTGATTTTTTTCTCGCTAAAGTTTAAAGAAGAGATTTCTTCCATCATTACCACGGATTTATGTTTCCAACTTGTTATCAAAAAGATTTGGTTTAATAAGTTTTAATTTCTTTATAGAAACTATGATATATATTTTTAATAATGTACTTTCCTATATCAAATTAGATATCTTTAAGTAGAAAGGATCTGTGAAAGAGCTTCGTTATATCACAGTTCTACTCATAGGATTTCTTCCTATGTGACTTTCGTTGAGAAAGAAGTCTGTATTATATCGAGATAATAAGGTGACAATAAGATGAATAAGATATTTTCTTTTTCTTCTTATTTTAGCCAACTTTATCTTCTTCTCTATACTCTAAGTCTACTGGAAGGAAAAGGTGTTACCATATAACCAAAAGTAATTTAATTTTTCAAAATAACGATTTTCCGGTATTTTTCATATACAAATTAACAATTTATATATATATACTTATACTTTTATTTTTATATAAATTAAGCTCTTCAAGCAATGCTTAAAATAAAATATGTGCAAAACGAATGTACTTTGGTGAGTACGGATTAGACCAATTCAGAATTTATTTGGGAGTTATATTCATTTCAATTGGACTCACTATCGAGAAGTATTTCAGTAAGCCTTAGCAATAGATTTTGCTACACGTGAAAATTAGTTGATAACAAGAGTTAGTTTGTAAGGCTATTCAAATTATAATGCTTTTTATAATCTTCAACTTCAAGTATCAAACGGAAAAATTATATTAAACTATTAGAAATTGCAAAAGTCAAAGCTGTCAGTATAAAATAAAAGAAAAATTTAGGAAAGTATATCATGAAAAAATGTAACTTCGCAGATATGACTAGATGTCGCTTTTGGAATATGTTATCTCGTCCCTTATTTTCAGAGCCTTAATAATTAATATTTTCTAAGATTGATAAATAGATAGTTAATGTTTCAATTAGAAAAATCTAGCAAAATTATTTTGCATTTCTAGCTCATTTGTGGCATTTTATTTCAGAGGCGTTTATCTTTAAATGCATTCAAATAAGACTGTAAAAATGGTCTCTTCTTCAACAAAGTTCTTCTACAACTGCCGCAGGGATTTCTCTCCTGATAAGAAAGTGTTATAAATGGATTTTCAGTTGAGACACCCAAAAGAGTTGAGTCCACAAACATTTCTTAAGCCAAGCTATAAGCCCGCTACAAATAAAGGGAATAACAGAAAAGCCATTTCTCCATTGTCACGTTTTCTTTTTTTTTTTTTTTTTAATTTCTCTGCAATATTAAGTGCAAGAATGGGAAAGTAATACTTCTAATTTGGAGTTATTTTCTTACCAAAGTCATAAGACACGTTATATTCTCATTATTTTGGAAGAATGTAAATGTCTTTTGGATTAAAAAAAGAACAGTTTTGATGTAAAATGTAATTTGCTTAAGTTTCAAACGATGATAAATTTTTGAATTATCTCATAAACATATTTATTCAATTTCAAATATAACGAATCTAAAAAATATGCCATTTGATTAAATTTCATCAACTTTTTTAGATGTGAGAAAGAAAAGCTATTGTTTTACTTCTTAATAGTTAATTACAAATAAGAGGACAGAAATAACTTTAAAAGTCGGTTGGATCTAACTTTATTCTTGTATGCATATTTCTAATAAAGTAACTATTTCAATTTTTAAACTATTTTTCAGTTAAGGAAATAGATAATATGGTTTTGTATCATATTTTAACTCTTATATCCTCATTACAGTTAAAAATTTCGAATGAAAAAATAATCGAATGAATATAGGATTCATCAAATTACTAAAAATAATAATTTTGCACTATATTCTTATTTATGCATTTTCATCTCTTTCTGCTAGATTACATATTGTCTAAAGATAAATAAATGCACATGCTCGTTAACTATCGATTAACGAAGTTCATAAATATTTTTAAAAGTATTATTTTTAGGATGTTTACGCTATATGCCCTCATTTTGTTTAGTGAGCAGTTGAAATTTCAGAAAAAGATCAGGCCTCTCATTTTGCCAGGGATGAAACTTATTAGAGATACATGGCATTTGATGAAAAAAACATTCAAGAAAGGTATCTTAAAATACACGCAACCATACAATTAAGGTCGATTTGACATTAAAAACGAAATAAAAATCTCACAATGCTTACTTGTTAAGTATATGCTACGTCATTTTACAATTTTTCATCGAACTAAGGAAGACTTCACATCATATTAAATATCATAAAGTTCATCGACATAATCTCCTTCTGCAAACGAGTTTTTGAAATTAAACATTTTTATACAATTATAATTCCAAAAAAGATTCTAATAGCATGAAGTAATATGAACAAAAACATTATTAACATTAAGAATTTATCCATACTTTTTGTGAAATACAGATTTTGCAACACAGTATAAAAATTTTCTAAAGTTATTTATCATATTTTCAATTCAGTAATTCTATTACTATGTAACTTGTAATTCTTTTTCAGAAAATAATTAATGGTATCAAAATTATTTACAACCAATGTTTTCTTTAATATCTCAGGAGTGTATTTTCATAAGGAGTTGCTTAAATATAATATGTATTTTTATTTTAAAAAGATAGATATATTTATAGTTACAAAATGTTCTTGACTGCTTAGTCAAGAACATTTTGTCTTGACTAAGCAGTCAAGAACATCTGCCAATAGAGATACGGTATTTTCTAGAATGTAAAGATACTTTCAATAAAATGTTTTTCAAGTAGTCAGATAATGAATCTGCATTTTTTTCAAATTGAGAGAATGATGTTCTTAAACAGTCTGTGCTGCGGTCCAAACATAAACACAAATTAAAGACAGAAATATTGTGAATAATGAATTACTCAAAATACATGCAATATTTTCAATACCTTTTATGCCATGTTAGAGAGGATGGGAGATCTGATTGAAATATATACAGGGTACTTGATTTGATATCATAATTAAAGGATTTTGAACTGAAGCAATTTATATATTTTGTTATTTGCAACACTGGGCACAAAGTTTAAAATCTAAATAAACGATGCACTTCAAATTTGCAGGAGACATTTTTGTGTTTCTTGTATATATTTTGAGATCGGTATTTAATTCCGAAGAATTAGATCTTTGTAAATTTTTAAAGCTTTGTGGTTTCATAGAATAGCATATAGCCACTTCATTATCCTTAGACATTATTTTTATAATACTATTCAAAGCTTAAACGCACACATATACATATATATATATACACACAAATTTTATGTACAATGTTATTTAAAATTAATTTGCAATACTAAGTTGGAATTTTTTAAAATATATGAAAATAATATCTTTGAGGCTAGTTTCTCAAATCTCAAATATAAATTCTGATCTATTTCTTAAGAACATTTTCCTCGAATACTAAAATACTTAACTTACAATATTTTTTACATAGTTTTTTAAAAATTACATATTGAATACTAAGACTTTGATAAGCAGTTTCAGAAATTGCTTAGAGTTTTACACTGAGTGTTTTTATTTTCTAGAAAAATACGAAAATTAATTTCGAACTTTCTATTAAAATGTATTTTTTTTTATTCCTTAACTTGAGAATTTAATTTTAAAGCAGATAAGAGCTGAATTTAGTTTTGAAAAGCAGCAAATATATTATATCAGTTCCAAACTTCTTTTGAAGTTTTCCATTTTGCAGTTCTTAAAAAGATACCGATAGTCATTTAAAATTAAGAAAAAAAAAAACTTTTCTTCTATTCTACGTTCTTGCTTGATTGAATTTTTTTATATAAGTTCTCATAAGGGCCACAAAATTACACAGGTTAAAGTAATAATGTTATTCAGAAATTATCAGACATAATAAATGTATATGTTGATAGATTTTAAAAGATAATTAGCAATAACTTTTTCTTATATTCAATTATTCACATTGTATTACAATTTTATTTAATCTTTTTCATGGTGATCTATATGGTGGCATTAAAGAATTTGCGACGAATATTATCATTAACAATAAATATAGTGTTCACATTGCAATATCTTCATCAGAAATCATCATTTAAAAAAATTCCTGTTAGTTATAATGCTGAAGTTTAAATGTCATGCTTCTTCAATCTTCTTTCATATATTAATGATAAAAATTAAGAGAGAGAAAAAAAATAATAAATTTAATAAAAAAAATATGTACATACTCATGAACGTTTTCTGAACACCTTGCCAATCATTTGTACTCCCCAATTATTCATTTATACTTTTTCTTAATAGAAAAATGTTAGAATTAATCAAACATTTTATCTGAGTGAATTTTTAAGAAGCAAATTGAATTGAAAAATAGTTCGATTTATTACAAAACTTATTCATTACGAACGAAATTTTATATATATATATATATATATATATATATATATATATATATATATATATATATATATATATATATATATATATAGTTTGCGTATAGATTGTTTATAAATTAGTATAATAGTTTAAAACATTTATTTTTTATGGAGGTTAAACATCACGATAGTTATTTTATCTCGCAAAGAAGTTTTTGCTTATTCTTTTAAATTGTTCCAGTGATAGAGAAACATGAAAAATTTTAATAATATTCATAACTTAATAAATAAAGCGTTAATGAAATGAAAAATTAAAAATTGTGAAAATAATTGCACAAGGAAAGCATGATTAAATAAATTGCACTTTCACATATGCTTAATATTCTCAATAGTAAATTAATAAAATTAAAAATATTTTTGAAGGTGTTAAGTAACAGTGCTTTCTGCGGCTCAGTGGTAAGGAATTGTTCTTCTGAATGACATTTTTTCTAAATTTGATTGTAGGTAATGTTGGAAAACAGAAGATATATGTTACTGTTTGTAAGCTCAGTTGTTAAGATGAGTGCTTGGGAGTTTTCCAGGCTCATTTTCCCGAGAGACACAATGAATGTCAACTACTTACGCAAAGTCCTCTCACAAAGCAATAACGCGTGTTGGCGAATAAAACACCTTATAACAGTGTTCGACTATTATGTTGTCCACTATGTTGTGTCAAAATTTTAAGTAATTAAAACAGCTGATAAAATGAATAAAAGTAAATTTATTTATAAAAAATACAATAAACTATCATTCATATATAAAAAATATTTAAACTGCATAATATTTAAGAAAAACCAGATAGTTTTTGATTTAACCCCAAAGTGTAAAATAAATCTATAAGCTTAATTTATATGAAATGGGTTTAAAAATATTTATTAAATAAAAAAGTAATTAAAAACAAATGAACAAATCTAAGAATTATATTAAAAAAGTATTATTATTTATATTGATGAATCAGCAATTCTTATTTATAACTATTTTTTTTGTTAACTTTATTGTTAAAATAAAAAAAAGTGTATTGAGAATTCCAAATTTTTATAAATAAAAAATATTTGCATAGGTAATGTAAATCCCAAAACGATGAAAACTATACATTTATAGTATTATTATTGAAATTTAAGAAACTATGTTCTTTAAAATTTGATTGATTTCTATTGGGAAGTTAAAAATATTCTTATTCCTTATAAGTTACAGGCTCATTTACACGAAATAAAATAACTTTTTAATTATATTTCAGAAAATAAAGCCCTGTTTTTCATTCAATGATTTTAAAATTTAATTTAACACCATACCTGATATATTGGTATTATAACAAGACTGAAATACTGTTTATCATTTCTCATTGCTATTCACTGAGTATTTTCTGTACATTCTAATCGTACATTCTGTAATGTGTGTATATAGTTACACAATTAAAATATACATACATATATATCTTTATAAACTGTTTACCTGAAGAAAGTAATGTAAATCGTAAATCTATTGATAAAATGGGAAAAATTCTCCCTATTTTTAAATAAAAAATAAATTTTTGAAATTTTAAGAAATGAAAAAAAGATAGTCAAAGAAAGATTCGCACCAAAAAACTTTCGAAGTTCAATCGAAAGAGAATTGAAACCTGGCCAACAATGCATAGGCGTGCGCCGTTTCATTTTTCCTTTAAAATAAAGCTTTCGCCCTGCATAAGCAGGAACCACCAAAGAAAGCATGAAACGAAGTTTAAGTGAAGTTTTCGAAAGGCAGAAAAATAAGTGCGAATAAGGCAATCACTCTCTGCGGAGCTGTTATTGACAGCACGGACTACTCAGCTAGAGTCGGAGAAGCGGCCCGCCTTTTCCCTGTACCCTACAAAACAGGGGTCCCTATTTGCTTTTAATGAATTGGTGGTGCGCAAATAATTTTCCCTTTACTTTAGTAGTCGGACCATGATTTTTCTGTTCACTCTTGCCTGTAACTTACTTTCAAACTCTGCTCATTCCACGCAAAACAATCATTTCTAGGAAAACAAACTTATAACT
>JAPDSC010012299.1:0-10217 GCA_026290005.1 Latrodectus geometricus | reverse complement strand
TAAACAAGTTTTTTTTAAATTTTAATGCTTGTTTATAAATGTTTATTTTTACATATATAAATATATATCTCCTTTTATATATAAGAAATAAAGTTCATCATATCCATGGAATTTTTTATCCTAAACCTTAAATAATAAAGCTTTATAAAAATATTATTACATAACCAAATTTTATTTCAGCTTCAGTTTTTTATCAGAATATAAACGCATGAGGAATTTTATATTGCTGATTTTCTTCTGAAATTATATCAGAGAATTTAAAACCAAGGTTAATATTTATCCAGAAAACTTAGATTTTCGAGTGACGACACATATATATCACAGGGAACTATAATAATAAATCATGTAGGAAACGTGTTAGGAATGTAATGTTGTTGTCTTATCAGAAGTATGATAACACTTAGAAAGAAAGACGAAATACCTTGGCGAGTATCAAATTATTAACTGTCTCTTGAAAATCCTTATTCAATGTAAGAATCTGAAATATAAATGCATTTAATGAAGAAATTTCCCAACATTTAGAAACTAAGGACATTTTCTTTTTATATTTGTGAATAATGTAATCTTATAAAATTAATTTATTTCTCTTTTAATCATTTTCTGATAAAACATATATAGGATTTAATTATTAATTTAAGCTGAATTAAAACTAGATAAAAATTTTATAAATAGCATAATTAATAATAATGTGAATCAACAATTTGAAGTGAACTTCAAAACACTATAAGCATCTACATCTATGATACTTAAGTTTGGTAGTAACAACCATATGAATACAGATAACTGAATTTCCAAACAAAGTATTATCTACTTTTGAAAAATAAAAGTAAAATACTAATTCTTGAATTTTATTAAGCAAATTGAATGTTAGTAAAGAATGAAATATATTTATTCTTGAAAACTTATATTAGAGGCTGTAATAATATCGTAAAATATATATATATATTGCCTTAAATGAGTTTTCCTCAACTGAACATAAACGTAAATTACATAAGCATTTTAATTCATTTTATTGGGTCGTTGCGAGTGTATTTTGGGATTACGCAAGATATGAATACATCTTAACAAAACGTATTCTCATAAAAATCATTCAAGAAAAAAAAAAAAAAAACAACTGGATTTTATCTTACTGGAAAATAAGTCCTATATGCAATCCTAGGAAACATAATAAAATTAGCAACATGAGTGGTCATATCTAGGAACTGTAATTCTCTTGAGCCATTTCTATTGATCGTTGAAAATCTCAATGCACAACAAATAAATGTTGATCCAGATTATTATCTTAATATTAGTTTGGGGAAAAAGTTATCTATTATTTTTTCGGTAGACGTCTGTAGTGATCGCTATCTCGTGAGGTATCTATCAAACAACTTCAAATTTATGCTCATTGGAAAGGTGACATTTGACACTAAAATATTCTCTTGCGGTTTTTTGTTTGATTAATTCAGTTATGAGTACAAGGTTTCAAAAGTAGAAGACAACAAACAGAAAATTCGATACATTTTCGTTTTTCTCTTGTAATGGCGAAAAAGATAGCCGGGTGGCTAAAATTGTGAAAGGTGCTTATCGTCCTATATAAGACTGTAACAACCAGTTACGCACAATTTTGGTTTCATCGATTCCGTTTGGGTATTTGGATGCTAAATATGCACCTCGCATAGTTACAACATCGTCGAGAATGTCTATAAAATATCAAAAATTATCAAACTTGACAGCATGTCAGCAGTCGTAACTTCGCACAAGACCTAAAAATCTACATGAAAACTGTTTTAAACCTTTTTACAAAGCGAATCTGAAAGAAGTTACAAAAAGTTCACGTAAAAATAATGGATTTCTTTTTCCCCAATCTAATATATAAGTAAGCGCATGCACCACATGAAAATCAAGATAAAAATTTGATTAAAAATATTTAACAACCATTAAACATCACTTATATACTCATCATCAAATATTTCACGACAGTTTAATGATAGGTAATATTTTGTAAAATTATATCATGGTTATGTTACCAAATTACTTATTGACCAGTGTTTTAATCCTTCTAATATAATTTTATGATATGTCTTAGCTTTTTGGAATGATATTACCTGTTTTAATAAAGAAGAAGTGTTTCTATTTGGTATTCAAATGCACAGAGTTATAATCGATTAGAAGCAGTAAAAAAAATGTCATAGAGCAACCTTCGTTTGCTTCGTAAGATTTAGATCTCAGAAGTTATTTTTCTTGTTATAATTGTTGTAGTTTATTAATACTTGGCTATCTACAGTAAGCCTAATATAATAAGAGAATTATAAGCTTTATCGAGCTCGGGATGATCCAAATATTTCACTATAATCGAACATTTATGATATTACTTCTAGCAATGTTTTTATGTCACATTCTGCATTAGTATTCAATGACATTCTACGTTAATGATAAATCCAAAGGCATAGGTGACCTATTTGTGGTCAGAAATGCCTGAGGATTCCAACAGACATTATATACCATCATCATGACAAACATTCCATTCTACAGTAGTATTATAGAGGCACCTTAACATAGCTTTAGATAAACTAACATATTTATGTTTATTTTTGATATTATAATGATTAAAAATTTCAATATCTTCATCGAAACCGATCACAAAATATATACTTGAGTGTTTGCCTAATATAACAATTTCTTTCTGCTTTTTATATTTAAAGTCGAGAATATTTATCAAACTAAATTTTAAAACTAAGAATTTTTTATTTACTTTGGTAGAATGAGTATATAATAATCTTAATAATCATCTTGAATACATACATATCTATATACACCCATGCATGTATACATACATATAATTAACCAGTTCTACAGTCCTTCAATTTATACTATATAGTGATATACCTCAGCTTGGTAGAACCTTAGGTTGGTATAATAACCTTATCAGTGAGAATGAAGAAAAAAGATATTTCTTTTCACATTCAAGTTGATTTTCAATTTGATATTTCTTATCAAATTGAAAATATAAGAAAATTATTTAAAATAAAGTTTGAATTACTATAACAATTTTTCTTCACTTGTTAAATTAAATACGAAATAAATCCAAGGAGTTTAATGATTATTTAGAACTTAGAGAACAGATGCTTCAACATTAGTTATGATTCACCATTTAGCTTAAGGAAATGCAAAGGGATATTATGAATGAAGTAATTAATTTTCCAGATGTTTTCCTTGACCTCAATACAAAGAAAACTACAAATGGAAAAGAAAGAAGATAGTTCGTTCACCGCATCCAAAAGAGGGCCTCAAACAAAACTTCCAGACATGAAATCGATCACGTATTGGTTCTCATTTCAAATGCAAATTTTTATTTTTATTAAATAGTTTGGAATATTAAAACGAAACTAGAGCACATACATGTTTTGAAACAACTACAATGTTACGTTTCAATGAATTGATGTCCAATAACTATTTTGATTCTCTAAGTTAACTTTTATGTGAAAACAAATATTTTGCTAAATTATATAAGTATTAAAATTAATTTAAGAATTTATGAGCTAAAAATACGGTAAGGATTTTAGAAAGTAAAAGGGAGTATATTGTAGTTTGTAACTAATGCAATTGTTTTACAACTAAAGACTAAATATTTATTTTGTTATATATAACGTTACAGCACGATTGTTAAATTATATATAGCATAAAATTTCAATAATTTTATGATGCTTCTAAACTGCTTTACTGATGCATATACATAGACAGAGAATTTAACAGTTTCTTTATACAATTAATCGAAATTTAAAGTTATATCTGCAAACATCATAAACTTGGTAAATATATTTTTTGTCTTACCATTATAGAATATCGTACACAGAATGTTTTACTGCATTGCTTAACCAACAAAAGACAACTTATGTTACAATCTCAAAATTGAAATATATTTTGAAATCCTTAGACACACATATCCAAAAACTTGAAGATATTTTAATAGTATTATCAATTAAAAAAATTTAACTGAGAAAATACAATCATAAATATCTAATTTGAGAGACAGAAACATTTTAAAGCAGATCTTTTATTATTATTAATGCATAACAAAGGTCTGTGAGAACAACATTATAATTAATATTTTTAAATGTTTCTGAGAAATTCAAATTTTATTTTTGACTTGTATAACTCAAGGTTAATGATATATTTAATTATTATTTTGTCTAGAAATATAGATAATTCATTAATTTCTAAATAATTGTGAAGAAAAATGTAAATTTTGAAAGTGTTTAAGTAAGAACAACATCATTAAATTGTGCAACATAGATAAGAATTTTGTATGTTAAAAGAAGTTAAATTCTGAAATAAAGAAGTCGTATTAATTCTTAGAGAAGCATTAATAATTAATTAAAGATAACATATGATCAATTACGATTAACTTTAAAAAGTTTGAACAACCTGAAAAAGAAGTGAAAAGGAATATTACTTAATTTTTCCCCTACCTCTTACGATTCAATAAAAAATTATGTAAATGTCACTAAAGAAAAAAATTTATTGAAATACCGCTAAAAATCTTATGTTTTTACAGGCTTGAAGTCAATTTACTTTAATATTCAATTTCAGGCTTATGCAGCTGAATTTTGTTGTATAAAAATAATAATTTAAACGGCTTGTTAAAATCAAGAATTTAGAAATAAATTTTCAATTAGAGGGTTTAATAATGTTATTCATTGGATGATTATATATTTAATTAGAGGTAAAGTGCCTAAGATACATTTGTTGAAAAGCAGTTTAGTTTACGTTTTCAGGATACCAAGTATGAACTAAACTGCAATAGTAAGACTATGGTAGTAGACTATTGGCTTAGCGCTACTACCAAATTATACTGATAGATTATACTTTTTCACGTGAGAAATTTTATATACCCATTCTTTTTCCAGTTTATAATTATAAAGGTTTGCGGTAGAAAATAATTTAATATATTTATAACAAAGAATACTGGCAAAACAATATGAAAAATATTATGTATTTACAATTAATTTATGCTTATTGACTTTAATTGCCTTAACAATTTAAAAGATAGTGATATCTATACATTGTAACAAATAGGAAATCAACTTAGTGCTGTATATATATTAAATATCTAAACACATTGCAATTCATAAATTGTAACTCAGTGTAGGCATCTATAATTAAAAACACTGCATCAATATAATTGATTTGAGCAGTATTTCAATTAAAATTGAATGCTATTTTATTAATTTTTTATCTAGAGTTAGTGTTATCTGATCAAAACAAATTATTTTGAAGGCTTTGTTGAGAAGTTTCAAGTTTTTATTGATGTAGATTCTTGCAACTAAAATTAAAAAAAAGCTCATAAAAGTGATGAATATGCAAATAGGTTGAATTTATTCTTGATCTAAAAAAAAAAAAAAAAACCTTCTTAAGATATTTAAAATGGAAATTTCAGGTTAGTGTTTATTTGAGATTGCTCTACAAATCTTTTGCTTGATACATTTAATCTATAAGTACAACATAGTTTTCAAGGAAACTTTACCATATACAGGAATTGTCCTTAAAATGTTGATTTAGTAGAGGCATGTTTACTAAAGTCGAGTTTATATATTCTTTCTGAAATATAGACAACGTAAACTAGGCCAAGGTAAAATCAGAAACTAATTTACTCCAATTCATTTAAGTATTATTTGTTTTATTTTAACAAATTTTATGAAATCTTATATCTGAGAATTGACTTCAACTTTAATTTCTAATAAATTCAACAGCTATTTTTTTTTCAAATCTAATGTAGAATCCGTTCAACAAAAATAAAAGAAACTAATGTGATCTTTGCAGTTTCATATTCTTAAAAATATATTTATCTAGTTTTTATGTTAACAGTAAAATAAACTTATTTAAATACATTTAAGTGAAATAAATAAGTTTACACGATGCACATCTACGAATGCAATAGCTAATATATAATCTTAGAAATACACACAAAGTTTCATATATTTTTTCTATCATAATTTTTGTGTAATGTGTATCAGGAGCTTTAATGATGATGAAATTACAAAATGAACATATTTTATTTCCAGAAAATAAGAATATAAAAAGTTATTCAAACAGAAAAAGAAAATATAATGCATTTAGAACTAGAATCATGCTATAGAAGGGAAAATATTCAAATTTCAAAAATGCTTTTTTAAAATCCTTCTCAAAAATGCTTGGGTTCGATAACTATTGCTTAAGAAGTAATAAGATGAAAGAACAAATGCATGTGAATAAATTTTGTTTTTGTGTGTCATTAATTTGTTGGCTGAGATGAATTTTTACAATTAAAATTTTCAATTTGGAATTTAAACTGAAATAAAAAATACTCGTATGATTGATTTTGAATAATTATGTTATTTATTTTGAATAATATGTTATTTATATAGTTACTTTTTACAAACAAGATTATTCATTAGTCAAGTAACTTGTTATTAGTGAAAGTACAGAAATAGATTTAGTTACTGAAATTTTTAAATAGAACAGCGTAAGAATTTTTTATTAACCATTAATTAATCATATGAAATTTGAATAAGGATAAATGTTTATTTTATTATATGTATTATCAGTTTGAATAAAAATAATGCAATCATTGAAATATGAAAGTTACGATGTAGAAATTATAAACTAATACTAATCGAATAAGCCACATAAGATAAATGAACCAAAGTCTTTGCAGTATAACTGAAGATATTGGATATAAATTTAATAAAATATGTTGTGACGTCATTGTACACACAAAAACACTTAATTCAACACTGTCTGAAGAAAAAATGGATTCTTTTTTTTAATTTTAAAATATTTTCAATTATATATCAAAACGAGGAAAGATTTTTTAAGTAAGAATATTAGGATTGTACGAGAATTCAAATCACATTCAGTGATAAGCTCTACTAAAATTGAAAACAATATAGATACATAAATCTATATTGTTCTCCAATAATTTATGTAAAGTAATGATGAAATTAAAATTTAAATTAATTTTTTAGCATTATAACATGTACACCCAACATAACTATAATTTAATATTCATTCGAAAATAGAGGGATTTCAATGATTATTAAATTGAATCCTTATTAATATTATGAAAATCTAATTAAGTCATAAGAAGATATTATGAGCTTCATATTCTGGAAATTACGAATAAACTTAACTGTCAACGATATTTAAGAAAGACCATGAACTAATGATTGTCCTTTTATTTTTAGGGTTACTTTGGAACCATATTTTAACAAGATATTGCTTATACATTTGTGTTTATGAATTCTATTGAATTATAAATATGAAATGGAAGTTTCCAGATTTCAACTACATATGTCTCTTGGATTTGTGTTTAAAATGTGTGAATTCGAATTTATGTAGAAGAGAGTAGAGTAAGACAAAGTTGCTATATTTTAATTGCAAATATATTTTCAACGTGTAAAGGATAAAATTTTTTATAGTAAAATTTAAATGCCTATTCATTGCTGGTGGAAGGTATTGATTATGGATTTAACATTCGAAGATAAATTATGACGTTAAGGAGATCGGAGAACTTTGTAGACATAGGAGACGTTTTATTTCATCTTCGTGTTTATCAAACCAAAATTTGACACGTTACTTTAAAAGAATATTATAATCTTTAAGGATTCTTTTTCCTGTAAAAAATAAAATTTGCATCATAAAATAAGCGTGATCCATTGAAACGTTTTTTCCCCTCGGAGTTCCTTTCTTTCACAGTTGCGATTAAGCAACCAAACACTACAAAAATACATAAAAATATATCAAAATGCAATCCATTATCATGCTTGAGAGATGGAAGGAAACAATTACGATCATAAACTTGTAGAGAAGTTTTCTCAATAAGCAGACGTTCCGTTGTAGAATAAAATTTCAAAAATGATTCATCAGATCATGGTCTTCCACTTATAAATCATTCTGCTCTTCTGATGAAGTACATTTGTAGATGGCATTTGACATTAACATGTGCGGCAAATAGCTTGAAAATGTCTGGTCTGCCGTGGTTGGTCAGTTAATGAATGTATTTTCTGACTATAATTATTGATATTAGGGAATTTAAATGCTGATTGAGCTCTTCAATCTCATTGACAGCAATTGATTTCTTTTTTATATTACAATTTAATTTATTACTCTTCTACCTCTTTCACTCAATATTTTCTTTTCTCTACTATTTTAATTTGAAATACACATATTGCCGATTTGTGTGTGCAGAGTTATGACTTTAATCATTGTACCTCAAATTTTCAAATTTGGGATGTTTAGGACACAGTTGCTCCAGCAAGTCAGGCTACTACAACTTCACCTGTTTGAAAGTCTGTGCGGCTTATACTTTTGATAAATATTTAATTAATATATAAATTCCCTAAAACTAATTCACAATCCTATATACTTTTATAGTTAAAAAATAATAGTTAAGTTGATAAATTTCAAGCTTACAAAGTACATTCTTTTCAAAGAAATCGAATTATTGAAATTGTTTTCTAAAAACTATCTTAGGTAATATATAATGGACTAATGGAATTAATATAAAAATTTTCTACTAGTAATAGTAGATAATATAATAAGGTATTATTTAATATGAAATTATCATTAACTTGATTACAAGAAAATTGGAAAGCAGCAAAGTGATATGTTGTTTTTAAATGTGTTCATTAGTATCATTAAGTGTGTTCAACATGAGACTTTTTCTGCTGATGAAAAGACGATGAACAATTGTGTTTTTCTATAAAATAAGTCAAAACAATTAATCAGCAAAATTTTTATTCGATTAAATATAAGTTTTTAAGGGAGAAAATTTGCTTACTTTTATTATAAATATTTGTTGCAAAATTTGCTAATGCTTAACTTTCCGCTTAAGTGGTTTGATTACATTAAGCAATTTGGGAAAAGTGCTTTATAAATTGACAACCAGGTAAGCAATTTATTACATTTAAATGTTAGGCAAGGATATTTTTTATTTATTTATTTTCGTCACCGAAAACAAATTTGTTTTAAAAAGGGAGTTTTTATTGGAATTATTTTAATTATGTGAAAACAAAATATTACAAACAAAGCATATGAAGTATTTTAGAATTATTTTTCAGTAAACCTTTCCCAGAATAGTTTATAGAAGAACAAAATTTATTCGGTAACCCAAATTTTTCACATATTAATAAAAATAAAATGATATAGGAATTTCTGCATTTTAATCATTTTAATCGTGAAAATCAAACGAACAATTTCTTTAATACAAGAAAAAGTATTCAGGGCATTATTTCCTTCAAATATAGACCTTGATTTCTAAAATAGAGTTATAGATAAAAGAAGAAAGTAAATAAAAATGCAAGAGATTATTACACTTTTATTTACAGGATTATTACAACAGTGTTATTCATTAAAAGATCAAATATTCTTTCAATGAATACTGTCGAGGTATATGTTAAAAATTCCAATTTGGTTTTATTCATGTAATGGGTGCGTATCATATTATATAGTTTAAGTGCATACAAAGAGAAAATTGCACTATATTTTTTAAAAACAATTGTAAAACAGAGTTAATTACTACGATAATTAATTAAATATTATAAAAGTTGAATTTTATACTATTATATTTTTTATTTGAATTAAGTTTAAGCCAATATTTTTCAATATATATTAGATTAAGTAATCTTCAATTTTATATCGACTTTGAAATTTCTTATTAAAATTATATTCTCATAAACGACTATTTATATTTAGCATTTTAATTTGAAATAATGCATTACATCAACAATTACATTAATTCAATGTTTGAAAGTAAATAATTATGATAAGAATTATGCAATTATTTCATGTTTTTGACTCATACAAAATGTGGCTTTTTATCTAAGAAGTTTCACATGTAAATGAAGGTGTTATTCATTTGATAATTTCCTTCTACTGTTTCATTTTATTTTTAAAATGTTTGCTTAGTTACTTCTAGTAATGTTAACTCAATTTTTAAATATTATTTACTAATACTAGACATACGAAATAGAGATTCAAATATTAACATTAATCATCATTCATTCCCATACATTTTGTTTTCAAAATATTATTTAGTTTTGGATGAATTAGTGTGTATTAAATTTAAGCTAATTTAATTTCGATATTACATAGATTATAAATTTTCAGGGTGTAAATGCTTAATAAAATTTCTACTAATTTAGTTATTGCTAAAAATTTGGAAAAATGTTGATTTTATAAATAGAAATATATAATAT
>JAPDSC010012291.1:156293-173337 GCA_026290005.1 Latrodectus geometricus | reverse complement strand
TTTTTCCAGTCAAGGGGACTCACAGGTTTTAGTTAATTCAAAACTTATAATTTGACAGTCTCGAGAATTTAGCAAGAACAAGTCCCTTTCTTGTTTGAAATGTGAACTTCCTTTTCTTCTTCAATATCTCCTCTTTATATGTGCTTCTACTTGCTGTGTTAACTGTGCTTAAATGTTTTGCTTTTTAAATGTGTTTCTGATCTTTTGTGTTGAACCTCAATCTCTCTTCAATCTTGTTCTCTCTCTTTCTAGAATTGTTTTCAAAAGTTCCGTGATAGTGCAATCCACTTATTAGAAAAGAGTGAATGAATAATAAAGGATATAATTTCATAGGGACATTAAAAATAAAAAAAAGAATTTACCAATAAAAGTAAGTATAGGTAATTTAGTTAATTTATACAAAAATTATCTAATTACTAAAAGCAACATGAAAATCTCAAAGAGCAGTTATAATTATAAATAGTATTTTTTGAATTTGTTGTTCCCTTTATATATATATATATATATATATATATATATATATATATATATATATATATATTATGATAGTTATATTTCATATTGATTAAATGAATATTTTGTTTCAATATTTGAATTACCGTTATTTCATGAATGGTTAGTAAATGTTGCTATTTTCATGCAACAATTCAAAACATGTGCGTTATAATGCACATGTTTTGATTATCTAATGAATAAATGAATAATGATAATTATCTAATGAATAAAATAACTTAATGGATAATTAATTCCCATGGAAGTGGAAATTAAGAAGCAATAGTGTTGTTATTTATTTAAATTTAGCTATGGGGAAATCAAGGAAATATACCCGTATTTCATACAATTTATCCAGAAAACTTTGTAACTCAAATATATTACAAAATCTATTATTCTTATAATTGATAAAAATTATATTAATATTTTAAATGCATTCAAAATAAACGGTTTTAAAATAAGGATAATTTTAATAATGATAACTTTAATTTAAGGGTAATGATAATCGGAAGTAAGTTCTTTAAGTTAATGAAATTTTTTAAAGTTTATAAATTTGCATCTGAGTTTCTATAAATCAAAAATTTATGTATCAATACTGTCAGTTACATATGACAGTATGGGATCAGTATCCTTTTAGAAATGAGTATATATATATAAAAAAATTCAATAGGAAATGTGTTCGTTTTTAGAAAAGCTTCTTGAAAACATACCATGAACATTTTATTCATGCAGCCTAATAATATTAGATTTTAATAGATTTTTAATATATGATTCATGATTTTTTCATGATATATGATTCATGATTTTTCATGTTATATGATTCATAATTTTTCTTTATTATTTATTCATGAAATATATGATTCATGATTTTTTTTATCTAAAAAAGAAATGAATTAATCTAAATTCTATTTATGTATACAATTGTGGCTGGTGAGACTAAATAGCAATCATGAGAAAATACAATGAGAGTATTAACACTTAAAAACAATTCCTTATTAGATACTATGTTTTTGATTAAGTGTATTGACTAAGTTTTCTTACTTTTAACCATATTTGATAGAAATTAAGAATACTATTGGGTTGGCAACAAAGTAATTTCTAATTTTTATAATAAAGTATTCTAAATTTTAGTGATTCCTAAGAGATTTTCCAATTATGCTCTTTTCTTTATGGTTGTTTCCTCCAATTTTACAAGTTGCTGGCAGTTAACAACTGAGTTGATCTTTGGTTGCTTGGAGCAGTTTAAAATACGCAACACCTTTGTAATCTTAACAAGATTACAGCATGATCTTTTTAATAGAGCTCATCTTTTGATATGGTATGTGCTGATTCATCTTGCCTGGGTATTGATCTTTTTTGATTAATATTATTGTAGACAATTAATTTTTAATTGCCAATAACAATTCATTTAAAAACAATGGTCGATCGCAATACATTTGAAATGTGTATCTCAAATATTGATTTGTTGTATTATATGAATTTCTTTCAATTTGTGTGGAACCCTAATATCAAGCTTCTTAACAAATCTTTTATAATTTTTAAATGTTCTGTGTGATACATATAAATGTTTTGCAATCTTTCTCACAAATATATGATGATCAGATTCAATTATGGCTTTCATTTTGTCATCAACTTCAGAAGTTCGATCAGAACGTTGGACAACTTTCAGAGAGATATCTCAGAAACAAAATTTCTTAAAACAAATCGTACCCGTGGGTTCTGTTAAAAATATCAACACCAAAAACGTCACATATCTCGCCTCAACTGCTTTCTTGCCCTCATGAAAATAATAAAATATGAAGCGAATGCTTATTTTTAGACTCCATGTTGAAACCGACCGTAAACTGACAGTTGTAAGCAAAATTATACAGAATTTGCTTCTATAGCAACCTGAAGATATCGATTATCATATCTCAAATGAAAAAAATTCTAAAACTGACAAAAGAATAACTATACAAACATAATGACATCTACTGATGCAAACCAAAATTAATTTCTGGTCAACCCAATATATCTGCATTTCTTTGATAAGAAAAGCATAATTTCATCATGATATAAATTATCGTTTATATATTTACTGAATTGAATGGGGCTATTTGGATGTCTTTGTTCTCAAGAAACACTATAAAAATGTTTCATACAGTACACAAATGTAATCTACACTACTGGCCATTAAAATTGCTACACCAGGAAGAAATGCTGATAACAAAATGATATTTATTGGACAAATATATTATACTAGAAATAACAAGTGATTAAATTTTCAAAACATTTGGCTAGATATATCCTGAGAAATCAGTACCCAGAACAACCGCCTCTGGAAGTAATAACAGCAGTTATACGCCTGGGCATTGAGTCAAACAGAGATTGGATTGCACAGAAAGGTACAGATGCCCATGCAGCTTCAACACGATGCCACAGTTCATCAACCGTAGTGACTGGCGTTTGGTGACGAGTCAGTCGCTCGGCAACCATTGACCAGACGTTTTCTATTGGTAAAAGATCTGGAGAACGTGCTGGCCAGGGCAACAGCCGAAGATGTTCCGTATCAAGGAAGGTCAGTACAATACTGGCAACATACGGTTGGGCATTATTCTGCTGAAACGTAGGGTTTTGCAGTGCTCGAATAAAGGGTAGAGCTACGGGTCGTAACACACCAGAAATGTAACGTGCACTGTTCAAAACACCGTCAATGCGAACAAGAGGTGACCGAGACGTGTATCCAATGGCACCCCATACCATTACGCCAGGTGATAAACCAGTATGACGATGACGAATGCACGCTACCTGTGTGCGTTCACCACGATGCCACCAAAGACGGATGCGACTATCATGATGCTGTACACAGAACCTGGATTCATCTGAAAAGGTGACGTTTCGCCTTTCGTGCGCCCAGGTTAGTCGTTGGTCACACCATTGAAGTTGCTCTTGTCTATGATGCAGCGTCAAGGGAAGCCGCAGCCATGGTCTCCGAGCTGAGAGTCCATGCTGCTGCAAACGTCGTCAAATTGTTCGTGCAGACACTTGTTGTCTTCGAAACGACCCCGTTTCTTGACTCACGGCTCGTGACGTAGTTGCACGATCCATTACGGCCATGCGGATAATATTCCTGTCTTTTCGGCTGCTAGTGATAGGTGGCCGTTGAGATCCCGCATGGTGTTCCGCATTACCGCTCTGAACCCATCGATTCCATATTCTGCTAACAGTCATTGGATATCGACCGACGCGAGCAGCAATACTGCGATAAGATAAACCGCAATCCCTGTACGCTATAATTCAACCTTTATCAAAGTCAGAAACGTGCTGGTACGCATTTCTCCTTCTTAAACGAGGCATCACAACAAATTTTCACCAGGCAACAACGTTCAAATGCAATTTGTGTATGAGGAACTGGCTGAACAAGTTCCTCATTTAAACACAATGTAGGTGTCGCTACTGGCACCTGCTTTGTCTGAATGCGCTGAAAAGCTAATCATTTGCATATCACAGAACCTTCTTCTTTTTGTATAAATTCCACGTCTGTAGCATATCGCCTTCTTGGTGTAGCAATTTTAATGACCAGTAGTGTAATTAGCACTAGTTTAAAAAAGTTTAGGTGAATTGATTAAGGAAGGCTTTTATATTCAACTTTTTATTAATATTTATTATAATTAAATAAGAATTTTTCACAAATATTCAGCGAGCAAAAATTTTTTTTAGTGAATTGACTTAAATAATGAGCCATTTTCTTTTCTTCTATTTTAATTATCAAGCGTGATTTACCATAACTTTTAATATAATGTGTATCAGAATTTTTGGTTTTTGAAGTTAAATACAGTTATAACATTGTGTAAATTTCCTCATTGTTTGAGGTTTTATGGCCTTTTTTGCAAAAAAAAAAAAATTATCTTTTGAATAAAAACACTTCAAAAAGTATATATATTTTACACAAAAATTATTATGACTTTAAAGAGAAAAATAAATAGGGTGATTATGAACAGAATTTGAAATATCACTATTAAAAGAGAAGTAATGAAAATTCATAAATTTATGACCATTTTTCTTTGAAAATATTTTAATATGAAATAGTTTTCTAATGTACTTTATAAAGAATAAGAAATGCATATATAATGGAATATATTTTTTGAATTTTTCCTTTTTATTGTTAAAAAGGAATGAATTATTTGAAAATCTGGAATTTTTCGAAAAAGTTAAATTGGCATATCAGAAGAAAAATATTGACCTTTTTCTTCAGATTCAATTCAAAAATGCAGCCTTTTAGAAATTTCCACAGTCTTCAATCGATTTCCTGAAAATACTTTAAATGACAAATAGGACCATATAAATTGACAATTTAAAAGAAAAATGATTTTATAATTCTTAAGTTTGAAAATATTTTTCCTATACTGTATACAAATTATGAATAAATGATTTTGCTAATAGGATATAAGAAAGTTGTAAGGTCACTTTTTGTTATATTTATATATTTAATTCTCAAATATATAATTGTTAGATTGTTTACAGATTTAGTATAGTAAATTGGTTATCTGAATAAATTGTATCTATAGCAATTTTTGGAAAGCATTTGCTTAAAATTCGAATATAAATTCTTGATTTTTTTGGTTATATTATGAGTAATTTTTATTTGCATAAAATATTTGTTTAAAAACTTGAAAACAGTAATTATTTATTCTTGTATCCAATATAATTTTATGAAAAATAAATTTTGCCATCACTTGGGGGTCACCGTAGGGTTTAAAGTTTAATTCTACCTATATATATTTTAGCATGAATGTTGTTTCATATAAATTTTGGTATAATTCATTAGTTAAAAATTAATTTAAATAATTGGTCTGTTTGGATGTAATTTGCTAAACAATTACTCTAAGATGTTTTGATTAATTTATTATTTTTAATTATTAGCAGAGAACGCAAAAGATAAAAAAATAGAGAATTTTGTGGAAAACTATATATATATATATATTTTTCATTTCAGGCAAAGGTTAACAAACATTGAAGTGTAAAACACACGATCAAACACGTGATTTGCCAATCATTATGACAATAAATTGTAACACATCTAAAAGGATGTAAATGACTAATAAACAATTAGTGTATCTGATTGGTTGAAAAAAGAATTGACATATCACTAGAGTTTTATTCTTAAAGTGTAAATCAAAGTGGTATTTTAATCAGAACATGAAATATTATTAAATGAAATTTATAGAAGAATATAGATTATCGTAAAGTCTTATCTAAAAATAAGATTTTTTATAAACATCTAATGGAATCAATTGTCGAATACATATTATTATAAGTTACAGAAGAACTCGGGTATTTAATCTCACACACATTAGGTACAAATAAAGTTACCTATTAATCAATGGTAATCAATCAGTTGACAACGATTTCTGGTTAATGATTTATTGATATTAGGTTTGATAATTACCATTTTCATGAAGTGCTATGTTGTATGTATGTTTATATTTTTCCCAAATATAAATCTAGCATATTTAAAGGCTATATTTTATATTTTTCACAAGTAGATCTTTAAGGATGATCTTTCTGGAAAAAAATTATAAATACGGGTCTCTTGTTGCTAAGTATTCAATCTTTCAGAAAGATTTATTTATGAAAAGTATATATTCAATGCAAAAGAGAAATGATTTAAAAAAATCAATCAAATCAATTCAAAAAATCATTTCAAATGGAGTATATTAAATATTCCGAATGTAAGATCTCAAAATGAAAATTTCTGTAAAATTTTCGAAATTTGAACTTAAGTACACTTTTATTTTATATCATATATTGGTTTCGATATTAATGATGAAATGTTGCATTAAGGATCTGTTTGTGGTATGAAGCATATATATTTACTGTTTATCGTATGAAGTATACATAATAAATTCAAAAATATGATTAGTATGCGTTTTCCTTAATAAGCAGATATGAAAGGCAAGAAACTTATGAAACTAATCATTAAAATCTATCGATGAGTAACGTTAATGTCAGAAAACATCATATTACACAACATTTACAATGAGCTTGCCATCTAGACTGATTTAATAGCATCAAGTAACAAAATATAAGGAATTAAAATTTGGAATTTTTAAGTAAACTGATAGCTTTGTAAATACATATTTAAAGGAGAGGTTGAATTCTAAGGAAGTCACTTTAGAATTCAACCTCTTCTAGTTAGCGAATTATGAATCTTTATAAATTTATAAATTTAAAATATATAAATTCATATCATACGGTATAGTTATTTCATTAATTCTATGACCCTACAAAAATGGAATTAAATAATGTCGTATTACTTTTCCACTAAAATTCCATTTAATTGTTTCATTTATAAAAACAATGTGAAACCAGCTTTAAATTCACTTACTTCAGATAAATTTCTTCTAGAAGATTATTTATTATTAGGGAAACGTGTTTTCAAATAACATAGTATATAAAACTTATATTAATCTCTGCATTTTATACGCATTTCACGTTTATAAAGTATAAGTTTTATCACTAAAATACATTGAATAGGACTTGTATTTATTTCAAGCATAGTGTACTCCCTTCTCGTTATGTTTTGTTTAAATCATTTTATATTTAATTCAATGAATTTATAATTTACACCTAATTTACTCCATGTTTATTTATTATAGACTTCAAAAAGAAAAAAAAATGTATTTAGATTTTGAGGATCCCACATAGTTATTAATTGAAAAGGAAAGTTTTGAATTTATGCAAAAGAAACAGACTAAAAACATAAATAAGATATTTCGGCTCAGATTTACTGTACGGTCGCTATTGGCGCGAATTTCAAAAGTTGGAGATAACTAACATTTTCTGGCAACCCAAACAACTCTGACCAACCACAGAGGAGGCATTCCGAACAATGAAAAATTTTGGATTCTTATAAAATGGGAACTGACTAATGAAAAATGGAATATTCTGTTTATTTTCAGACGTTGCTTGCGCAAATTGGCGATGTTCGCGAGATTTTATGGCAATTATTTGAAAAAGTTGCCAATAGCAACCGTACAGTAAATTTTTAATGATATTTCAGTATATGAATATTTCAGTCAAGGAAAAGAACCAATTAAAGTTTTAATTTAAATGTGAGAACATAAAACTGAAGCTTAACAAATAAAAGTATATGCATTAAAAACCAATTTTGAGGTATAATTTAGGTATTAGTTGAGACGACAAACATTAAGTTAATGCAGTGAAATAAGGAGAAAAACTTACGTTTGATATTTTTATATATTGCAAATCCAAATAAGCGAAAACCTAAAGAAATGAAATAATATTTGTTACCGAAATCTTAGTTTAAGATGAAAACATGAATTTTTACAGTTTAATTCATTTTGTTTGTTTGTTTCTGATGACACTCGGCAATGACAAGTCCACCCATCCGAGACTAGGCGAATGAAGTCAGAGAGAGAGAGAGAGAGAGAGAGAGTCTTCAGTTTTTGGATAGAGCACCCTCATACGAAGGTGGAAGTACGACTTTTGGTTCATAAATGGCAGCACCATCTGAATCTTCCAATTTAGAGATGTGTCATCAGAAACCACCCAAAGCCTGACGCCAACGATCCCCAGTGGCATTAATTTGTAATGTGAACATACAGAACATTGTGACCAGACATACTTTACGTGCTTCAGTCGCTATTAATGATTACGACGGATTTTCGGCTAAGCCGGGATTTGATCTCACCACCTTTTGGTAATGATAACGACGCCCTAACCAACTAGGCCACCGCGGCCCTAGTTTAATTCATGAAAGTGTTGAAACAAATTTCAAAATAGATTAACACCTTTGCAAATGATATTTTGCCTTTCAAAATATAAGTTTCATGCAGCTAAGTATGAACCGAATAATCTGCATCAAATAAAAAAAAAAAAAAAAAAAAAAAAAAAAAAATTCAGTTAAGAAGTTATTAAATGTTGAAGTTTCAGTAATCTTTTCATTGGGGTTCTAATGGTTTTTCGATTGCTGGCATGTTTTAAAATATTATGTTTTTTTGAAAAAAATTGAGAAAAACTTAATATAGTTATCTTCTTTAAAAAAATATGCTGTCAGAATACGGAAAATTGAGGAAATCCATTGAGTAACCACATGATTCTTTTTGAAGTGAGAATTCCAGAGCGAAATGTGTTACGTCGCTTAACTTAATTACATTGCGTAAGTGGCATTATAGGGAGATCAAGTTAATATTCGTTATGATTTTATTGAATTACAAACGCTGTAGTCAAAAGTTACAAAATAATCTTAATTTTTTTTTAATTTAGCCAGAGATTGACATCTTGATATAAGCTTCATTTAATTCCCCACTTGCGTTCTTAAATCAACTTTTAACAAAATTTTAGGAAAAAAGAATAAGGATTATTTCTACATAAACTTTAGCATGGAGGAAATACTAAAAATTGAAGGGTTTATGGATTTTCTGTGACATAAATCCAACATTTTTCTTTTTATGAGAATATCATTAAATTTATCCGAAGCTATTCTTTATGCATCTTAGAATATGTTGATGTAATATTAATTTGATACATACCATATATAACGTATTCTTGTACATAAAACATTACATAGTAAATGCATCATATTAGGGAAATCTCAAGTCCTTTGTCAGCTATTTATGTTTCTCCATGATAAATATTTCCACTTGTGGGTATTAGCTTCTTATTGAGTTTCATATTTAAATTAATTACATAGGATTCCACTGAATTATAATTAAAATAAAAATATCAAAATGAAATTAAGAAATGGTTCAGATGAAAACCATACCATTTATCTACGAATACGTAATCTTTTCCTGGCATTCTTGCAAAAATAAACAGACATTTGGTACAGAAATTTCGTGTAAAACATCTTTAATATAATTTCAAAGATCTTTTCTCAGAAAACAGCAATAATGAAATTAAATTTTATTTAACAGAAAATGTTGAAACATTTTTATTTATAAAAGTAATTTCAAGAATTTAAAGTCATCTTCTTTTTTATTTTTAGTAAAATAATTATTTAGTTTGTAATTAAAGTTCTACGAATCTTAAGCAAAGCAATGTTTACAGTACGTGTCATAAATCTCTTTAATTCATGGTATTTTGATGCAAGAAAATTTCTTTATAATTTTTGATAACAGCTTTACATTTTGAAAATATTCTTAGAATGGAAACAAGGAAATTTATTAATTACAGTCAAAATAAATGCGAATCAAAGCTATTCATGAACTGTTATTTTTAACTTTATAATCTATAATTTTTCTTTATATTCTCATTGAACATATTTTCACGATTTAAAATAATTTTATCTTAGTAAAACAAAAAGTTGTAATAAGAAAACATGCTATACAATATTATTTTATTATCTAAATAATAACTGACTGATTATAATTTTAAAGGAACACAGAAAAAAACATAATAAATAACCAGATGATCCAAAACATTTATGTCAACATATTCGATAATAGTATAGAATATTAGTAGCATAAGAAATATAAAAGTTTAAGGTTCGATTGAAACCATTTTGAATTATAGAAGATGAGCATTGATTTTCTATGTGATTCACATACTTTAGTATTACATTTACTGCAGTATGCGAGTCATGTTATTATTAAAAATATTTTTAAATATTTTCGTATTTATTATATATAAATATGGCCCACAGTCCAGGAAAAATATCTACAGAAAGTAAATGTACACTTTAAGGGAAACATTAAACAGCGTATAGATAATTAACATTATTATGATTGATTTATTTCCAATGATTATAAGCCTTTAATGGAGGACTTTCAACAATGTCAAACTTTTTATGCACTTTTTAAGGAATCTTCAGATAAATAACGAGTAAAACGTAATAACTTTTTGTGTTATTGGTTAATAGGATACACTTTAATAAAGGACATTATTTTATTTCATTGTCAAAGTAAACATTTTGCTACAGATTTGCCTTATATTTTTACTTCATGTTAAATCATTAGTATAATTTTCTTATGATTATACTTTATTATTATAAAAATTATGATACCATAATATTTTCAGGACGAGGTCTTATAATAGTCATGATGGATTTTTTCAAAAATAGTACTTTCTTTTAAATATCAGAATATGTCACAATGATTTAATCTACAGACCTCAGGTTTATCTTGTCGACATTACTGTAAGAAAATAAAAATATAATATGTAACAGAACAATGACCTCTAACGGGGAAAAATGAACTGACAAATAATGTTCTAAGCTCGAACACTAGAGAGACCGCTGTTGCTGCTCGAAGATGTCGTTAAGAATTGTTTAGTTCTTAGGTAATGTTTGTTTTATATTATATAGTTGTGTGTTATTTTTCTCTCTGTGGAATATAGATGTTAAATAATAAAAAGAATATTTAAAGCTAGCCGTGGTGTAGATTATTCGTCATACTTATCCCACAGAAGTTGAAAAATGTGTATTATTTTCCTTAAAACTACTTGGTTTAAATCTTTAAAATTCAATTTAGGTGGTAGTATATTCTACGACCATATTACTGTAAAAAGATACTTAACAGAAAAGAAGGTACGAGGTGGGATTCAATAAAATGTTGAGTTGAGAAGAATAGAAAAGCGATGTTTTTCTTTTTTAATTCTGTTGATTAGATGAATAATAATGAGTTTACCAAGTTTTATTACTAAGATTTAAACCAAATATGGTTTTAAAATCAGTATAATGGCAAACGTCGTTAATATGATTATCAACATGAAACTCAATGAGCAAAATTAGTATGGAAAAAAATCTTACAAATTCTAATGTTTATAGGAAATTAAATAATTACCTTGATTTTTATTATCTAAATTCTAGAGTAGATTTAACATATTCTAAATTCTAGCGTAAATTAGATAATGGAGGTGTTTACCATTTTTGCATTTCCGTTCTAATGATCATAAAAAAAATTTTTTAATATTATTTTCATGTCGCATTAAAAAGTTAAAATTAATCCTACTTCTAAAATTAATGGTATATAATCATTTACGTAATATTAGAAATTAATCAAGATAACAATGAATTTAACTTGATTTTATGCGAATTTATAAATATTTATAAATTGTTATTTCAGATTTTGCATTAATAGTCTTGTTGATAAAAATTTACATATCTAGATTTCTTTAAATACCTTAAAAATAATTTACATTTTTTGGCTTAGAATTCCAGGCTACTACATTCTTTACAACATTATTTAGCCTAATGTTAAAATGTAATGCTGTTATATAACATTTTTAAGTGGTATTTAAGTGGTTTTATAAAATAAAACAAATTAATTAATTCTTAATAATATTTTGATGAAACAATATATATTACAGAGAAATTATTTTTTAAAAATTGATTTAATTTAGGATTAACATAAAAATTTTACTTAACCAGAAAATTTAACTCACTTTAGAATCCTTTATTTTGAATTTCTAATTCTCAAGTTGGATTACATAAATAATTTAATCCTATGAAATAATTATAATATTTTTACATCACACACACACACACTGGAAAAAACTATTTGGTAAATCAAGTAATATGCATAATTGTATATATTTTATTTTTAATGCAAAAATTAAAAGTAAAAAGAGAATTATATAATTTATTTTTAAAGTAACTTATAATAATAAAGAAATTTATAGTAATTTTTCACCAATAAATAAATTTAATGTAATCCTCTGTTGTGTCAAAATTAAAACCACAATCCTATTACTTACATAGTAAATACATCGTTAAAAAATTTTTAAATAGAATGAAAGCAATATTCTTATACAAAAAGATTAAGAAAAAAATTTAAATTTTAAAGTACTACATAATTTCTGGATTTATAAAATTTTAACATCACGTTTCTGGAGCAAATTTTCCATTCAAATAAATTGCATTTAAACAATTAACTTATAATTATATGGAGAAGAATATAAGAAGAAATCATCAGAAAATGATTCTTATGCAATTTATTTCTTTTCAAGTTGAATATTTAAGCCAATTAACTTCTTAATTGAAAGTTAGAAACATCTTTCTTTGACGTTAGCAGAGTAAAATAAAAACTCCTTAATTCAATTTTTCAAAGTATTAATATTTTCATTATTTATTGCAATTATATAATTAAAAAAAAAACTCTTTTACTTAATTGTTTTTATAAAAAGGATTCTTCTCCTAGAGAAGCAAAAATAAAAAAGAAAATATTTATAAATTGATGCTAGAAAATGGTCAGTTCAGATGTAAAAAATGATGTTGATGCCAAAGATAAATTTCTAATTACATAAAACTCGTGGAAGCAATTTTTTTATAATTTCCAAAGTGTAAAAAAGTATGCATCTTCATACTTAATTATAAAATTTACAAAAAATTTACATTTTAAATAGCAACATAAATGTGTGTTAACTTAATTATTATTAAGACGAACATGGAAACATTACTGAATGAAAACTTCATAGGTTTGGTTCAGTATTGAGAGAAATAATATAATTTTTTAAATATGAAGTTCATGTATTACAGTGCACTGCAATTCTCTTTTAAAAAGGCTTTAAGAATATTATTAAGGAATTTTTAATCAAATTAAATTTATGAACACAAATTATTAGTACATATTTTTAATCAAAATCTTATATTTATAAATTAGGAATTGTTGTTTCGATTAAATATTCATACAAATATTATTCAATGAAAACGTCATAGGTTCCATTCAGTATTAAGAGAAAAAATATGGTTGCTTAAGTTGAAAATTCATGAATCACTCTGCACATATTCATTGAAGTTACTACAATTCTTTAAAAAGGCTTTAATCTTACTTATTACTATTTAACATTTTTTTAATCAAAATAATTAAATGAACAAAATTTTAGTACATATGTTTAATGAAAATCTTATAATATAGGAATTGCAGTTTCGACCGTCATAATATAATCACAGGTGAAAATGCGCTTTAGGTCCCCTATTTGGCGCGTTTTCACAATCGCCGATGCCATGGCGAAAATTCTACCACTATTTCAAAATGAAACTTAATTAGCGACCAATGAGACTAAAACAAAACTAAAAGACAAGACTAAAACAAAACAGTAATTAATGAGCGTGTGTGAAAAATTCTCGAGTTGGTGAAGTAGGGGACCAAAAGCACAATTTAACCTAATCACATTTTTGTGTTTTTGTATATGGCTTAAAGTGGATTGAAATATACTGCTGTAATTATAATCATGATAATAATTAAAATAACAAGCAGAATTAAAGACAAATACGGTTTATTTTTGCTTATCCTATCGGTTAACCAGTGACTAGACAATATTCATGAAATTAAATCCGTATGTTCTAACAAGAAAATGATACAGCTTTTGTTCATTATATGATGCATAACGCTCTAATGTAAAAAAACTGCTTTTGCTCATGAAATAGAGTTTTCATAATTTTAAAGCGAGGACTAAGCATTAGAAATCTTGACATAGTTGACACTGACATCGATATCGCTGTACTAGGATGACATTGCAGACTTCACCCATTATACGTGTCCCAACTTTCATTAATGAATTTGATGGATCTCATCATGGAAAAGTAGAAAATTCTCTATCTATTGATAACGAGAATATCTATTCTGATCATCATTGTATATCTATTCTGACGAGAATATCTATTCTGATACGTCATAAAATGTTGCGAACGATTTTACAAGCATATCGCCTTTACAATGACGTGAACAATATTTTGAGAAGTTGTGAGACAAGTAACTGCATAGAAAACAAATCCTCATTTAATCATCATAAAATAAAATATTTGACCAAAAATTTAAATTTATGACATATATATAGGAATAATCGATTAGCCATTGTTTCCAAATCATGTCAGAAACAATATCAACAGTCATTTTTCTTACTTTTCATATTCAAAAAAGAACTTTGACAATCTAATCGTGAAAAAGGAGTTTGACAAATCACTTCCTGTCACAACTGACGCATTTGATGATGAGTTTATCTCACTTTTTGCTCATATGAAAAAAGTGAACTTGTGTAAAATAACGAATATTATATTCATCACAGGTAAATAAAATGTAATACTAGTTTTTAGTAAGAAAAGTAAAATTGAAAGATATTTAATCCTAAACTTTAATAATTTAGAAAGGCACTTCATCAGTTCTTTTTTTAAATTTTTCTGGAAATATAAAGAAAAAGCATTTAGTTAAGATAAACGTTATTTGTTTGAATTTCCTTTCGTTAAAAGTTAATTCCAATATTAATATTCCTTGAATTTTAAGTTTCAAATATTTTATTATAAGAAGTTGTAAATTGTCTTATAATCTATTTATTTATTATTTTGCTTGATGTAGTCATCCCTTAAGGAGATTTCCTGAATTATTGTACAGAATTTCTTATCAATAAGAGATCATTTTTCATCTTCGTCCATAAACCATCATCTTTTTTTTCACTTTTACCACCTACTTTCTGAGGACATCAACCTGTATTGTGTTTATTCACCTATTTTCTCCAAAGATATCTTTGATCGATTATTATTTCCTTCCTCTTTGGTCTATGCGTAATATTTTCATTAGTAATGGGTCATCTTGTAATTCCTTTCTGCGAAACTAATCTATTCTTTCTATTCATATGAATCTCATAGAAACACCGTGCAGTTACAGAGAATATTTTTGATATCTACTACGATTATATTTTAAGGAAAATATAAATTAGGTAAATTTTATCCTTTATATTAACTTAAAAAATTATCCACAATATTGAAATACATATACTTTAATGAATTATGAATAAACTCCACTCAAAATAAAGTCTCAATAAACTTAACATTCAATACAGTGATATAACTTTAAAGTAAAAGACTTGATAAATCATTTATTTATAAGATTGCTTCATGAATAAATAATAAAAGTGTAAAGAACTTTATTTCTTTTATAATTCTTTAATGCGCATTTGTTTACATTTCTTTGTTTAAATTTGCAATTCAATATGAAATTTTTGGAACTTATATCAAAGTTTTATAATTACCTTAAATCTGTTGTTAGTCACTCAAATTTTGAAGCTTAATTCTAATTTAATCCTTACTAGATTTCATTTTATCAGTGACTACACATAAAATGTAAAATATTTGACAAATGCTAATATATATAATAAAATGTATTTAAAATCACATAACATTTTAAAGATATTTTGTATATTAAAGTAGAAAACACATTTACTAGAAGTTTAACCTTTAATTATTGATTTTTCAAGAAATTCCCATTCTAATATATCCTATTATAATTAAATTATTAATTTCTTGTAGGAATACCAGATAACATATTACGTTGCAGTATTGTTATTAGAACCAAATTAAATTAAGTAATATACTCTACAATACTTTCAGATTTTTTTTCAGAGAAAATCAATCATGAAATCAATCCAGGTTTTTCATAATATTACCAATAATTAAAAAGTGAACAACAAATTTATTTATTTAATGTTGCCTTAGTTTGATTTTGTTTTAAATTTAAGAAATAAATCAGGACAAATAAAACTTATTTCTAGCAGAGATATTAATTAAATTAAATGAGGATGTTTTCAACAAAATTTTGAATAAATTTTAATTTCTTGTTTATTAATTATTTTCAGTGAATAATTTTCTAAGCATAATAGATTACTTACAGTTAATTACTTTCTAATGAAATTAAGACTCAAGTGAAACTTTTAATTTAAATTTTGCTTGATTTTAAGCAAATAAATGTCCACATATGAGCACTTTCTTTGATGCAAAGCAGGCATCAATTTCCAATATCCGGATATCTTTAATAAAGAAGATTTCGGCCTTCCCACTAAGGAATATTTATTGCTTCAAAACACTTAATTGGATTAAACTCACTGAAGGATGCTTGAAATTTATCTCTTGGAAAACTTTAAAAATTTGATACCACTGAAGTTTAAACATACTTTTTTTACAAAGGAAAAGGCTTTATAATCTTTTAAAGTGCAACAGAATTCTTTTGGAAAATGTTAATTTGGTACTAAAAAATTTAAAAATATTTATTTCATAAATAATATTTTTATAAATTATTCACTGTTTGGTATTATTAAAATAAGTAAACTTTGAAGCGAAATATGAAGAACAAGTACTTCTTGTCTATTACTGAAATATATTTAATATCAAGTTTGATTCGATGTAATTTCAATATTTAGAACAAATTTGATGAACATTTATTAGTTATTTGTTACAGTTGACATGAGTGAGTAGGTAATTATTTCATGTATCATAGAAATATATTTTGCGACTAGTCTATTAAGTAGAAATCCTTTGTTATAAATGGTTAGATAATTAAACATTAATTGCATAAGTTGAAGATGAATTTCTCACTAATAACTTAAAACATCTTTAGAGATGAGAGCTTTAGAATTTTCAAGTGATTTTTTTTGCATTTAATAAGTTATACAGCATGGTATATTTATGAGTAATGAATTCAGACTATTACAAAATGTTAACTATGACGCCATGTATTTCATTTGCAAGACACTAATTAATTTCTTTACAAAAGTACATTATTAAATTCCTCATTTGATATAGTTTAACTATGTGCATGCATGTAATATAAATGAAAAAAAA